>VDFB02040422.1:0-18162 GCA_007258455.2 Sequoia sempervirens | reverse complement strand
ATGGTTGATCTAATGTTTTAGCGCATCCACCAGTTTATTTAGCACATTGAATAGTTATTTTAGCTCGTTTACTATCTATTTTAGTGCATCTAACCACTATTGTGGCACATCTGATTACTTTTATAGAATTTCAAAAATCCAAAATCTAATCTTTGTTTTTTGTGTTCTAGGTGCAAAATATGCTTGTCAAAGACAATTGCTGGAAAACATACGCTGGACAAAGATGAAATTCTCATAAATTACTAATGGAATTTACATGGATTTAATTTCAATTATTGTTTTTCCTTTGTTTAAAATAGTACATCTATATTAAGTAAAGGATTAATTGAACACCTTGTCTATTGTGGTTGAAGTGATAGGCCTATGCTCTCCCCTTCACTGGGTGATCAGAATGCTAGACTCACTTTTTATGCTTTATTAAATCCTTTAGAAGGCCTGCCATAGTGGGAAGAAGTACTCACCCTATAGGAACGACTGAGTGGGAACAACCAAAGCCAGGTTTTCCAACCCACTATAAAACAAAAGTGAATCTGGGGAAACCCACATTCAATAGAAGTGTGCAAGATAACCATCTCCAAAATATTCATTCTAAAGATTGGAAGGTCTCTTGAGGGAGTTTATCATTTCCCGCTCCGAATGGATACCCTATCTATGAACTTTAAGTTAGTATCTCACTGAGTCAGTTTCTGAACACTTTTTATATCACGGTGCAAGGGGAGGGAAGAATCTGCCCCCAAGACACTCACCATATAACTATTAGAGGACCTAGCCAAAAGTGGAGGATTCGACTCTGGTTAAGACTCAGGAAAGGAAAAAAAATGAGTGCCCTCTAGGGGTGACAAGGTTGTGCATAGTTGCAAGCTGTGGGTTGTGATATTCTAAGTGACCTACTTGAGATAGAAAAGTGCTTGAATTGTTTGTTTTTGTGTCAACACCTGTAGAAATTGAAAGAATCAGACTAGATTCTAGAACACTCACTACATGTTTAATACATGGAATCTGAAACAACTGTTGATAATCTAGCTTTTATGTGTGAAGTTATTTTTCAAAGATATCATCTAATTAGATCACAAATTCAAAAAATTTCAAGCAAAACACATATCCACAATACTCACTGGTCAAAAAATTACAACTTGGAGTTAGTCTTTTTACTGAGAAAAACTAGAACAAATAGACAAAACTGTGAACATACTGACAACTTCTAAAATAGTGCATCCACAGTCTGTTTTAGCGCATTCACCTAGTCTTTGAGTGGATCTGCTAACCCAATAGCACATAGAACCACTGTTTTAGCGCATCTACCTTATCTTACAATGCATCTACACAGTTTGTCACCGTAATTTACTAGTATCTTGGTGCATCCATAGTCTGTTTTAGCGCATATACTTTGTCTGAAACCGCATTCACCATATCTTTTAGCAAATCCACAGTCTATTTTAGTGCATCTTCCCTCTGTAATAGCACATCCACATAACAAGAAAACAAAGAGCTATTTGAAACCCCTATCAGACTATTGACATCAGAACTCGGGTTTTTGTTAGAAGGAAAACATTTTCTCAGTCCAACCAGTGTCTTAATCTTCAAAAAATAGAACCTTACAAGTCAAAAAACTCTTTCAAATTAAACCTAGATCTTGCAACTTTAAAGTGTCCAATTATCAAACACAAATATTGGTTATTACATTAAGTTTCATTATCAGGATTTTGTCATCCTACAAACACGAAATAAAAACAAAATAATCAGTTTTTAACTTAGTCTCATCAATAGAATCTATCATTCTATTTGACTTTTTTAATATCCATTGACACTCATCCAAACACAAAAGATCAAAGTTTAGTGAGAATAACAAACACTTTTATGCCAATTTTGACAAGGTTACAAAGACAGAAACTTAGGGAAATAGAAATCAAAACACCAAATATCATGGCTAAAGAAAATCCCTTTCACAGATTCCACAAAAATGATACAAATGTTCAATAACCCAAGAGGATATCCAAACTGCACAACAAGATCCTAATTTTCACAAATTCATGGAAAATTTTTTGGAACAAGATATGGAAAAATATGTTTTGATGCTAACTGAACTAGCTACAAAACTTCCAAAAGACTTTGACATTAATCAATTAAAAGAAACACATAAAGCAATTGAAACTGAACCACACAACACATAAAACATAGATCAAGTGGTTGCTCTAACACATCAAATGCAAAACTTGTAACAACAACTTCAAGATATACAAAAAGGAACCACGAAGAGGTACTCATTACAAGACATTTGTCCTTATCCTTTTGATCCAAGTTTGGACATGATACCATTTCCTAGACATTGTGAATTCCCAAAATACAACAAGTACAACGGTAAAACAAATCCAATTGATCATGTGAGGGAATTTAGGACCATGAGTTTAGAATTTGCACAAGAGGAAACTTATCTAATGAGGTTGTTTCCAAGAAGCTTAGGATGTCAATGTATGGAATGGTTCTATAAACTACAACCATGAATTTGATCTTTTGAAGAACTAGTCAATAGGTTTATCTCACAATTCTCCTATAATATTCAACATGAGATAACAATAAAGGACCTTTACAATACTAAACAAAGAAAGGTGAAACATTCCTCTCATTTCTACAATGATGGTGAAGGATGTTTGCTAGGTATCCTTGTTCCATACCTAAAGAGGAAAAGGTGGAACTATTCATTGACAATCTAACTGATGAAATGAGCTATAGGCTTGATCTACAATGTCCACCAACATTTGAGAAAGTCATTGAAAATGGGCTCAAGATCGAAGAAGCCTTGGTCAAAAGAGGGGTAATAAAACATTACAATGAAGGACCAAACAATACAAACTCCTCAAATCACTACAACAACAATGATAAACCCAAGTTTTGGAAAAAGAATAAAAACACTGGTAACAATGATGCTGCAAATGAAACACAGAATGCGAAACCAATATTTAACTTGACGGAACAACTACAAATACCAATCAAAACAATGACCAAAACATCAATCAAAACTCCAATCAAAACAACAATCCGAACAATGGATAATTTAAGCCACAATCATATCAAAAACCATCAAATCGAATAAGATTCACACCATTGGGGCAAACACTAGAATCGGCAATGAGAGAACTTCTTGCACATGGAGTTATCACACTACCTGAAGCAAGAAATTGGGAACCAAAAGTAAAACCATCATGGTGGAATGAAAAATTATTGTGGCTTTCATAAAAACAAAGGACATAGAATGAATGATTGTATGCAGTTGAAACATCTAGTACAAGATTTGATTGAAAACAAGGTCTTTGTAGAAGGACATCAAACGAACAATGATCATGGTGCATTTAAAAATCCTTTACCAAATTAGGAAAAAGGAGAGTCTTCTTTCTCAAGTAAAATGTGAAAGTAAAAATGTAAACAACATTTATGAAAAAAAATTCATTGTATCTCTGCAGTTGAGAATGATGATGTTACTAATAGTCAAACTGATAACGTGGAAATCAATGACATCATACCCATAGATCTAATCCCAAACATTGATACATCCAACAATCAAATCAATGTCATAAAAATTAGGGAAAACCAAGATTATCAACGAGTCAACATGACAACAAGGGGGAAATCCAAGGTAATACTCAAAGTAGTTTCATCTAAAACCATTGCTACCGCTTCAAATCAATACAACATAGTCAATCAACTACAAAAAATACTGACACAAATATCAATTTTGGAACTCCTAAAAATCTCACCATCTCATAAGGAGGTTTTGGAACAAGCTCTTGTAGCCACAACAATACCTAATAATCCGAACGTTTTTCAATTCCAGGCGATGGTGGGACACTTAACCACGCCTCACTTCCTATCATTTTTTGAACAAGATGATGTGTCACTTACTCATCCACACAATGTCACCCTTCATATTGAGGTCTTAATCCACAAACATCAGGTAAAATGTGTCTTAATAGATGGTGAAGTTGGTTTAAACATTTGCACTTTAAAATTGATCTGTGTACTAGGATATTCTGATAATGCTATTGATGCTAGAAGGAAGATCACAATAAAAGCCTATGATGAAGAAGAGAGATCCTCCAAGGGGCTGATCATGTTACCTATTCCAGTAGGATCAATTGTCAAGAATATAGTTTTCCAAGTGTTAGAAAAAGAATTGGCATATAATATACTCTTGGGACATCTATGGATTCATGAAATGCAAGCAGTGCTTTCAACCTATCATCAGTGCTTAAAGTTTCTTGTCAATGGACATTAAGTCACTATTTCATCTGATTACAATAATCCCCAAAATTGTAACTCTTAAAATAACTCAAGACACCATAATAGGGAGAAAACACTTCTAGTTCAATCAACGGTGAAAGGAAACTAAATGTTGTATCTAAATGGGTTGAGAAAAATGACTAGTCAAAAGAGACAAGTGTTGTTGACTCCACTGCATCAAACAATGAAGCTCAATTGGATTCTCTATCACAACAATTCAAAGAAAAGATCCAGTTAAAGGACAAAGGCATGGGAGAGTATTCCATTGAACAATCCTTATGTTTTTCACAATTTCTACCATCTCCAAGAACATATGGACAACCATCAACATCAATGCAACAATCATGAACACCTACTATGGTTTTGGATGATAGATTTGTAAAGGAAGGTACTTTAGAAGAAGAATTTGAAGATAAGGCATCAATTGGCTCTACAAAGATAAGGAAGTCTCTACATCAGCAAACATTAGCATAAAGACAAATCAATATGGAAAGGGAAAAGCAATATTAGAGAAAATGGGATATGAAGGACAAGGATCTATTGGAAAAAGGAAAGAAGGAATTGTAGAACCCATTCAACCTCTCACACTTTAGTCAAAAGAAAAAACATAATTAGGTTACATAGGGGAAACAAAAGAAGAAAACACTCATAGAGTTGTTGATAGAATCCTTCAAATGTGGGATAGCTCTGAGACAGATTCTAATGAGTATGAGTGGGATTCTTTATCAAAAACATCATACAAGGACATACAAATTGATGTCATAAAAGAGTATGCATCCACACATAAGGAGGGAAAAATCTCAAGTACTAGACCCCTCTTATTTGGATCACAAAATATTGATGACTCAAGTGAGGATGGATAGATATCGAGTGAGATAGATGACTTGGGGGAGAGTAATATTATAGACCTCAACATCACCATTGAAAAATTTGACAACATTTCTATCTAAATCCTTACTTCTGTTGACCTTAGCCAATCTGATGACCTTTTACCTTTAATGCATCCTAAACTTATCAACTGGGAACCAACTGAACCTATCAATATTCCTATCTTTATCAACTGGGAACCAACTGAACCTATCAATATTCCTATCTTTTCAAATGATGATGCTATCATAAATTTCCTTTGTTGTGACAAACCTGATACAAGTTCTAATCATAAATCCATAACGATGCTCCAGGTCTAGAGGGTATCAAATCTTTCTGTTGTAAAATTGAAAATAGAAATAAAGGATCTAATGGTGAAAACCATTTAATGGTAGCATTAGATCTCAAAAAAGTAAAAATAAAGAATGCATCTGATGGTGAAAACCCCTTTGAGGCACCAAAAGATGGGATATTTGACACCCTTCCAAAACATTATCATGAAAGATCATAAGTACTAGTAGAGCCTACACAGTCTATTAATATTGACATAACAGAAAAATCAAAGACTCTACATTTGGCAGCATCTATGACTGAACAAGAAAAGCTAGAATTCACCAAGTTATTTGAAGAGAGACACATTAACTTTTCTTGGTCTTACTTTGATATGCTAGGTTTAGATACAGATCTTCTAATGCATCATTTATCTCTTCCATTTGGGATAAAACCTGTGAAACAAAAACTAAGGAAAATGCATCTGCATATTGCCTTGATGGTAAAGGCCGAGCTAAAAAAGTTGTTAGATGTAGGATTCATCAAGTCTATCAATTATGCTGAGTGGGTTTATAATATTGTACCTATATCTAAACCAAATAATAGTATCAGAATATGCACTGACTTCAGAGATTTAAATAAGGCATATCCAAAGGATGATTTTCCTTTAGCAAACATTGACATTATTGTGGACTTAACAGCTAGACATGCCATGTTGTCACTAATGGATGGCTTCTCAGGGTATAACCAAATCAAGATAGCACCCGAAGATCAGGAAAAGACAACATTCACATGTCCTTGGGGCACATTCTGTTGGAATGTCATGCTCTTTGGGTTGAAAAATGTAGGTGCAACATATCAACGTGCAATGACCACTATTTTCCATGACATGATGCATACTTTTATGGAAGATTACATGGATGATATATTAGTAAAGTCATATACCAAAGAAGGACATGTGGAGATTCTGGGAAAAATCTTTACCAAACTAGAGAAGTTCAATGTTAGATTAAATCCTAAGAAATGTGTGTTCGGTGTTACATCGACAAAGCTTCTAGGTTACATAGTTTCATAAAAAGGCATTGAATTGGATCTTGCCAAGGTCAAGGCAATAATGGAAATTCCACCACCAAAGAATATCAGTCAACTAAGATCTCTACAAGGCAGACTACAATCAATCAGGAGATTTATCTCACATTTAGGAGAAAAAATTATCCCTTCAATCATTTGCTACATAAGAATGTCTCTTTCAAATGGGATGAAGGATGTGAAACAACTTTCAATCAAATAAAGCAATATCTGATGTCACCATCCATATTAATGCCACCTATAGAAGAGAGACCATTGTTACTATACATTGCAACAACAAACATTTCTTTAGGAGCTTTATTAGCATAGGAAGATCCTGAGGGAAGGGAACATGCTATCTATTATATCAACATGACTTTGAATAATTATGAGACAAATTACACCTTCATCAAGAAAGCTTGTTTGGTGGTGGTATTTTCTTACCCAACAAATTGTAGAATTACATAAGACCTGCCACCAAGCTAAAACTCATAGCAAGATTTATCCATTTAAGTACTTACTCAACAAGGTCATTTTAATAGGAGACTAGCTAAGTGGGTCATGACCTTGAGTGAACTCTGATATCCAAAGATGTGGATAGAGACATTCAACCGATTTCCAATCAGCTTAGTTGAAGCCCATTATCGTGATGATCGCCCAATGAACATTGAGTTTCTGATGCAAATATTCTTACTTATGACAACACAACAATGGAGGATTTATTTTGATGGGTCATACACACAACGCGGATCTCGTGTGGTAATTCTATTTGTTACACCTCAAGGACATACCATCCAAAATTCTATAGACTATGCTTCCATGTACAAATAATGTAGCTGAATATGAGGCATTAATTATTGGCATCAAAGCAATGTACTTTGAATGGAAAATCACGTGAGCTACAAGCAAGTATATGGAGATTCACAACTAGTCATTTATTGAGTAAATGATGAATAAAAAAAAAAAAGAGAAGTTGATGCCATATAAGAAAATGATAGATGATCTTAAAAATTACTTTGTGGATATCAAGTTTGAACAGATTCCAAGGGTAGAAAACAAAGTTGTGGATGCTATGGCAACAATTGTTTCTCTCTTGCAGTTCCCAGAAAAATGAGGTCGTTATGAGTTAATGGTGGAACAAGTGTCTAATCCTAATTATGATAATCCATAATCTCAAACCTTATGCCATTTAGTTGACATTGAATCCTTCATTTATGGAAAGACCTACACTTACCTGAAAGACAATATCCTTCCTCTCGATCTTTCCAGAAACTAGAAACACAACTTCATTCACCAAACCACATGACATACCTTAATTGCTAACATACTTTACTGTCGAGCTCTAGATGGAACTCTTCTTCGGTGTCTAGAACATAATGAGTCTGAGACAACTTTACATGATGTTCATGAAGGTATTTGTGGAACTCATTCAAGCAGACTAACCTTAGCGAAGAAACTCCTCTGTTTGGGGTAATACTGGCCGAACACAGAGAGGGAATATTTTTTGTTTGTGAAGAAGTGTGAAACAATTCAAATACATGGTAATCTTATTCATGTACCAATGCAAGAATTAAAACCGTTCACTTCAACATGGCATTTTTGTCAGTGGGGACTAGACCCGGTAGGAAAGATTAATATGTCTTCATCCAATGGACACAAATTTATAATCACAACAATGGAGTAATTTACAAAGTGGATAGAAGTGGTTCCCTTAACAAAAATCATAGGAAAATAGATATCTTCTTTCATACTGAATTACCTCATCTATAGGTATGGAATTCCTTAGTCCATTGTCATAGACAATGATCGACCTTTTAAGAATCAATATTTTTAAGAATTGTGTGAGAGGTTTCATATCCAACATCATTTTTCAACACCGTACTATCCTCAAGGGAATGGCCAGACAGAGGCCTCACACAAAACAATTCTAAAAATCCTGAAGAAGACTATCAACAATGTTGGATGTGATTGACACACTCATTTAAATCCCGCTCTCTGGGCATACCGAACCAGCATCAAGACACCTATGGGAGCTAGACCATATGCCTTGGTATATGGATCGAAGGCCATATTACCCATTGAGGTTGAGATTCCATCACTCCGTGTGTCACTGAAAGGAATTATTCCAGATGAGGATTATAGAGTGTCTAGACTTCAAGAGCTGGAATTGTTGGATGAATGTTGTCAACAAGCTATGAACCATTTGAAGGCATATCAACAAAGAATGTCTAAGAGCTACAATCACAGGGTAAAACCTAAAAAATATTAGGTTGGTGACCTAGTCTTAAAGGAAAACCCTAGAAAAAAATACCTGACAGAGAAATGAAAGGGAAGTTTGAACCTAACTGGCTAGGTCCCTTTGTAGTCATAGCAGTCTATGGATCTAGAGCCTATCAGTTATCTACACCTGGAGGGGATATGTTTGATGCACCTATCAACAATATCCATCTTAGGAAATTCTATACCCGATTCATCTAGTGCACGATTGAAATGGTTGCCTTGATGAAAACTTGGAAACATGCGTCTTGGTGATGAAAAATAAAAAAAATCAGAAAAGGAGAAAATACAAAAAAATTTAGAAAAACAAAAAAGTACAAAAAAATCATAAAGTCTAAAAAGGTGCAATAAAAAAAATTAGTGAAAACTTGGAAACATATGCTACTTGTGATTTAAACTAGCTTTTCCATCTATTAGATGCATGACTTGGTCGTTCACTTTCACCATCATCTTTCTGCCTATCATTTGAAAAGAGAACATCATGTACATATCCTGACAAAGTGGTCATGTCTCACCCTAGCTTGGGGGAAAAATCCTAAACTCACTGGGGGCAATAAACTTGAGCTTAAACAAATAGACAAACATGTAATGGCCCGCCAAGCAACCCCAAAGGATACAAATATATATAACATTTATGGCACCAATTTTTTTTTAAAGTACTTACATACATCATAATAATCATATACCATATGAAATGAAAACTAAACATGAACTAAATATAACAAATCCCTCGGGTTTACTTGACTGCATTACTTTTCACAACAACATTATTACATCACATGAATGGTAAGTATACACCAGTTATCTTAAGATAACATGAACATGGTTAACACATTAATCAAGAGTTACAATATTACAATGTCGTTTCCCAACATAAATGGGGAAGATACAATAAAATGGAATGTTACATTTGAAATGAAGGAGTACAAAGCTGCAATAATGGATCCAACTCTAGTATAACTCAAGAGTCACTGCAAGGTACAATTTCGCACTTCTCGATCGATAACTGGGGACCCAATGGGGTGCATAGCACGTTCCACCCAACCACGTGGACCCGAAGGCCCACCCCCCGTGCTAAGAGATGACAAGAAGGATCCTCAACAATAACCATCATACAGAACAAGGGTACAAGACTTCACAACAAGATCCACAATAACATAAGGCAATCTCAGCACAAGATATAACCAACACAAGATGTACCTAACATAAGGAATAACCAATAAAGCATCAACATACAAATGCCAACATGTGCTTCCAGAGACTCAAGAATATCATAGAAGGAAACAAAGCATACTTGGTTGTTTAAGGAAGAGTGTCATTGCAATGTTGCATGGGTTACCCTGGCGAATTTTCCTAGGCCCCGGCCCCCAACTTGGGTTACCCTGGTGACCTCTTACGAAACCCGGCCCCACATGCAATCCAATGCGGCATCGATTATCTTTCATAAGGACAAGATAATGATTTTGCCGTTCCAGGCCTTCTCAACTCATCTCAAGCCCATACAAGCACTTGAGCCATGAGTGAGGCATCCACTTATATCTTGTTAATGTGTGATTCTATCCAAAACCCCTAATTAAATATTAACGTTTTCACTTGATTAACAAACTTCCAATGAGTTACCCTGAGACCACTTTCGGGTCTCGGCCCCCATTGAAAGCCACTCCCCTTATGAACAACAAAACTCAAAACACACCATCAGGGTAAACCCTATGCACAACATATAAAGCCACATGATAAATTGCATTAAGCAAGGCAAACACCATCCTACACAAAATCTTCATAACGAAACTATTTTCGAGTGTAAATCATCAAATGGATCATACGAGCAATAGTTCACAAAGAACCAAAAGTGAAGGCCAATAATAAAGCAACACCTTTCTTTCTCTTTCTCTGGAAGACTGATAAATCACTAAAACAAGGGTTTCCCAACAAGGTGGCAACAAAACTTGATCTCAAAATCAACTTCAACCTCAAAATCAAACAATCACAAAGTCAAATCTTCACAAAAGTCCATTTATCACAACTAGGTTCCCAACATTATCTCATAACATTACTCCAAGTCAATACATTAAACCTATCATTTCAAAACCAATCACAAAAGGAAGACATAACTTCCTAGAACCATTGAATTCAACCATTAAATTTACTGACACCTCAAAGGATCATTTAAAATAACCAAGAAGTTAAATATCTCAATACATATTTTATCACACTCAAAATATTAACACCAACATATCAAAAGTAATAAACTTCAAAGAACAATTGAACCATCATATATCATAGCTTCAGTTGAGAATTGTGACTTGCAATCTATGATTTCATGCAATCAATTTTTTTTTGGAAATCCAAATAGCATTGCTTTTGAACAACTCAACAGTACTCACCATTTAAATACCAAGAACCTAACATTTCCACTAGAATACAATGTTTATTGAGGCCTTGGTTAAGGTCATAAAATCCAAGAGAAAGAAATCACTGCAAATAGGGATGAGTAGTAATTCATGCCCAGACCAGGCACTCTAGTGAAAGCATGCAACACTGCATGCACGTGCGTATAATGCATAAACTCTTAAAGACGTATACAGGCATATATGAGAAAGTTTTCATTCTTCAAAAAAAATCACGCCTATTAAGAAAAGCATCTGTTGAAAAACAGATTACACTAAGATAAGCATCCCATGACTGTTCAAAACAAATTAAATTAGATGATTTTTTCTCTTTCTTTTTGACTCTTCATGTTTTCATAAATGGACTTTGAATCCATATCATATGATGGGAATTGCTGGAGTACTGAGTGTTGCTCATCTATGTGTCATTCACAGTGCTACTGTGGAAAACACTTTATTTTAAGACAGTGATGGTGCAGGCGCATTCCATGCTTTTGATCAAACTGAAGCCAAAGAAACTTATCATATGGGGTGCTGCCACAATAATGGGTTACACTTTTTGGGACATCTGATTTTGCACGAAATCACATATTTTTAAATACAATGATTTATGACTTTAAAGGTTCATTTTAAATTATTTTAATTAAGAGGATTGATCAAGTATGGAGTCAAACCCCTTAAGATGAACCTTGTTAGATTTAAAACCTACATACCTATATTCGGAGTCTCCTCTATTTTATCAAATCTTTGATAAAAAACCACTTTTGATTTACCTTTTGGGTGATCAAATGAATTCATTTAAAATTTATGCTTTGTAAGCATGTAGCCCTTATTATAAGCTTCCTAAAAAGTATAATTTTAAATATGTTTAATTTGATTATTATATTTATTTTTTATTTCTTGTAAATGTAGGATTTTCAATGAACATCAAGTTCTTTATTTCACACATATGAAAAAATAGAAAAATAGAGAAAAAAATTCTAAAAAATACATGTGCCCTAGGTATTGATGTCCTTATTCCAACAAAAAAAGAATAAGTTAATTCAAATGAATACAAAAAAAGTTATGCATGTCAAAATTTTTCTGTCCAAATTATAATTCTGACTTGGAAAATTAATTAAAAAAAAAAATGTAACAAAAAATTATGAAAAAATATCCATCCCTAGATATTGGTGTGAAAAATTTGCATTTTAAAAATCAGAATTGTATCCTATCTATAAAAAAAGTTGTGTGCGAAAGTGAACATCACTTTTTAAAAATGATGATTAGTAGAAAAAATAAGTTATTAAAAATTATATAA
The DNA here is from genome assembly GCA_007258455.2 of Sequoia sempervirens. Lineage (NCBI taxonomy): Eukaryota > Viridiplantae > Streptophyta > Pinopsida > Cupressales > Cupressaceae > Sequoia > Sequoia sempervirens. Next base: position 5,718 of record VDFB02040422.1, on the reverse strand, counting down.
AATGATTCACAATTTATTTTTTAATTTTTTTAAAAATATAATTAGAATCTACACAAAATATCTAACAAATAACTAGTTTGATTCATCTTCAAAACCTTAATGGTTTAGCTGCTATAGGTGTAAGAAAGTGAATGTCCGTGAAAAATCTTGATTTTAATGTCAAGTTTGGCAAAATTGTAACCCATTATTGTGGGATCACCCATGGTCATAGCAAACCTTTTCTGTGTATGTGCATATGTGTGTATAATTATCTGCATACATAACATGGTATGGTTCATGAAATATATCATGCTGTGTTGCTCCATATTTGGAATAATGTAAAAGAATGAAAAATGTCAACCCGATGTCACTATTTGAAATGTGATCATTCACTCTGTGTATCTCTCACATAATCAAGCACAACATTGCAATGTGATCACACAGTGTCTAATATGATCAAGCAAATTGTACCTGTAATGTAACCAATATTCAAGAGCTCTGTAACTGTAACGTTATCAAGCATTCTAAATGGTCTGTTATAAGCAGCACTAATAGCTGTGATATCAGGCATGTAGGATGAGCTATCTTCTGGAAAATAATTACTTTCCTGATTTGCAAATTTGCCAAAATAAGATTCTTTAGGTCAAGAGATAGCCCCTTTTTAAAAAAAAAAACATAGCATCAACTTGAATTTAAAGTTGTCTATACTCGATTTTAGCTTCTTCAAGCATAGAGGGATTTTCTTCTTCCTGTGATTTCCCATGCAAGCTGATGGTTGATTTTGTTGTATAGTGAAACTTTGGCAAAGTATGCTTCCGGAAACCAATCAATAGCCAATTTTCAGGTCAAAGCATGAACTCGAATTCAAAATCTTGTATAGATTTGACTTCTATTTCTTTCCATCTACAAAATTATTTGCTTATTCCTATGGTTTCAGGAAGGCTACTAAATTATGTACAATGCCTCAAATCTAAATGATGTAACAGTGACAAGTTTCCAAGTATATTAGAAAATAAATATTGGAATTTGAAAGTATCGCCATCTACTTGCATTATTATTATCATTTTTAAGTGTTGTAACTGCGATAGATTGTTAGCAGAATCAAGCAGATTATTTAAAACATTTAAACTTCCTAATATGTTCAACCTTGCGGCTGAGACAGGATGACAAAGAAATCAGAGAGATTATTTAAATCTATACGCCCTACCATGTTCAAGTGCATCGTTGTGACAGGTTACAAATAGAATCATAGAGATTATTTAAAACGTCTACAACATTCTATTTTTTAGTACAGAATTTGTGATAAGTTGCAAATGAAATCGGAAAGATATTTAAAACCTCTACAGTCTTCTATATTCGAGTGGTGCATCTGTGAAAGATTCTGATAGAATCAGAGAGATATTTAAACCTTTAAGCTTCCTATTATGTTCAGTCACCATAGCTGAGACACCGACGCACCAAAGAACAGCATGGAAGACTACACGTAAGAGTAAGAAATTTTGAAGGACGTCTATGAATCATGGGTGATGAGTACTCTCTACAGATTAATTATCATAAGAGAATAATGCGTAACATCAAGCCAGTGAACAACCAAGAAAAGCTTCATCAAAAAGAGAACATAAAATATAATGAATTCAGGCTTGCTCGGACACCTCCAGGGAATAAAGGAGACAAAGGGAGTCTAAGTCACTTCTAGATCTCTACGAGGTTAAAGTTTTATCATATATAAGGTATAGACGATTTCTCCCTTTTATAGAAAATATGCCTCGAATCAAAGAAACTTGTAACATTTCATAGAAGTAAAGAACTGTCCTCCTAGACAAGCACAAAGATTAACTGAGCATTTAAGAGATTATCAGGTTAAAATCATGCTGAAGAAAATTTGTGTAAGGGAGTTCAAGATGATCGACAAAATATTTTCCAATCCCTTCCCATGACTCGAGTGTTGGACGATAGCACACCAACTAAGAAATTAGAGTAAGAACTAAAGGAAACTCTTCCTCACTTGAAGCGGGGTCTTTGGTAAAGTAGAGCATAGAAGAAAGGTCTAATGGTAGGATAAAACCCATGGAGTCTCTCTTAAAATAACAATCACCTAAGACACAGGAGATATGGTATAAGCTGAGAGGGTTTTTTTTTTAAATGAAATAGGAGGGAAGATCCCTAACCAAGAGCACATTATCGTAAATATTCGGTAGCCAAGCGTGTTCAAAGAAAGAATAATTAATTCTAACTATTGAAAATTGGATACAGAGCTTCCATAATAAAATATATTTCATTGTTCGCAACCTACTTGTTTTCCTGAGAACGGGCTGAGTTGTCAAGCCGGTTAGGTGAATTGGATCATGCTATCTCCTTTTTGAAGTCTAAGGATCTTGATGCAAAAAATAAAATGCGACCCCCTATTAGTGACCCTCCTTCAAGCTGCAACCAGTGCATGCTTAATGCCCTGTTCAGATTTTTGTGCCCCGATCCTAAAATCCAGCGCATCCCATCAAAATCCTTCCCCAAAAATCTACAAATAGTTTCATAATTAGATGATGCGTTGCCCAGCATGCAGAGCCCCTATCCAAGAAAAACGTCACTCGCTCCATGATGAAAAACAGTTACAAGGAGTGTATTCTAAAATTAGTGTGCATGGCATGCGAAAAATAGGGAGAGTGGTACACCCAAGTGGAGATACATGCACCTTGCTACCATTTCTTTTATTTATTTATTTTTTTAAATTATTATACACCACAATCATTATATATATATATATTTTATACAAATATAATTTAAGCAATTATTTAATCAATGCTATATATATATATATATATATATATATATATATATATATATATATATATATATATATATATATATATATATATATATATATATATATAAAATCTTGTATTCAATTATCACAATGCCTTTAACGGCTTCATGGTCAAGGCGAAGTCGAGAGAGGGTATTACAAAACCATGTATGAAAACATAGAAAACACAATGAACATTGGGAAACTCAACATTAAACATACATCAAACATCCAAACATTTCAGAAAATCAACCATCCACATCAAAACAATTGAAACCAAACCAATCAAAATGACTCTAGATAGATGATACTCTTTTGAATTATGATTTTATCGCTTTAGTTTGAATGTTCAAATTTTGTATTTTGTTTATTGTTATCAATTCTTTGGAGCAACTCAATGATGTTTTGAACTAGAGAAGCTAGGAAGGAGAATGGCATTTTCTTTTTCTGCTATATGTGAATTGCTCATTATTATTGTGTGAATTATCGTGAGACATGCTCTATAAAGTATCACTGATGACATTAGGAATTCACATAAGAAAATTATTCATTCTTGTTTGTTTACACAAGAAATGCTCAGGTCATCTTGGTTTGTTATACCTAGATGCTTGTGTTAGCTTGCAATATCAAAAATCATGAAAGTAGTACTCAGGTCATCATTGGTCTAAATTATGCCATTGATGCTTGTACTCAGTTTCAACATTTTAAAAGCTCAGTGATGATAAAAAGTAAAATACATGGATTGTTAAGATGCTAATACTTGCATATAGATTTGCATAGTACATTTAGATAGCATTCATGTTAGATTTACATCTATAGAGTATTTGTTACCAAGATTGGTCAAGAATTCAAAAACGATGTTATCTTTTCTCATTAATGGATTGAGTATACTTGACATTAACAAAAATATCATCATTATCATAAATGCATAATCATTTTCATTTGCATACATTAGAAAACATTATTATATCATTTGAATCATTCAAAAATTCCATCGTATATTTTGCATCAAATCATATTTTTCATAACATCACATCGTATAAATTGCATAAGGAAAATATCAAAAACAAATCATTTACATAATTTCATTTTCATTAACATTATCATATAATACATTGAGCATTCAAAGTACCATTATATTCATCATTCATTCATCTATTTATTATATCATCTATATGCATAAAAAACCCAAAAATGAAAGTGAATCATATCTCATTTACATCATTATTCATTAATCATAGAAAAATCATATCCAAAAATCATACATATAGATGCATTTTCATATCATTTACATATACTCATTATCATACAATTATCATCATGCATCCATACATAATCATTATAGGCATTATCATGTATAACATCATATGTAAATCATAACATGTCATCATGATCGTAATTGCATCCATAACATCATAACATAAATCATCACATGACATATAAAACAAGAAATTAAATGCATCCATCATAGAATCATATAAACACATATAGATCGATCAATCCGCCGCATATCATATAAATCTCAAAAATTGTATTGTCAAGTATACAATGATGTCCAAAATGTAAAGAGATACAACATCAAAAATGGTTGTGAATCAAAATATCAGAGTATACATCAAAGTCTCAAATATATCAGAGAATACAATTATGAGCTATGTGCTACTAGCTCCTGATGGTGCTCGCATTGCTAGACTAGTCCCTCCTCCACCAGATGTACCAGGATCTCTTGGGTCTCTCAGAAGAGGTCGAGTCACACCCCTTCATAGTCCTAGAATGAGTCCTGCCTAATCAAGACTAGGCATAATTGATTCTCTGCTCAGAGGGAACAACATCATAGTAATGACCCCTATAATACTATGCTTCTCTACCTACAAAGAGAACCTCTCTCATGTAATCAGCTACAAAGGTACCATCACCTGGTCTCTACAATCTCTCAGCTGTCAACTATGTCTGCTCTACAACCTGTCTAGCTACATCTGAGCTCTTGGCTATTAATGAGGTCATCTATACATGGGAAGCTATCAACTATTCCTATACTCATGAAAGGGCATATGCATGAAACTGAGCCTTTTTTTGCATTTGCATCTATGTCTATACCAATAAACCATGAACCTAAACCAGTTGACCCTATAAGGTCTATACCTGCACTTGTAAACTCACAATTTGAGTTTGCTGATGCTAAGAAGGTATCCCAATCTAAACACGCTGCTCTGCAGGGGCTATCAGTGATTGCCTCTTACAAGGCACCATGATGTCACTAACATCCAATATTGGAATTGATCCATTGACTCCACCTAATCCACTGGCCCCACCTAGTCTTCCATCTCCTCCACCACCATCTCCTCCATCATCTCTACCTCCTCCACGACCATCTCCTCCATCATTTCCACCCCCACCTCCACCACCTCTATATACCTCCTCATCATCACTACTATCATCCTCATCACTACCCTCCACATCCTCCTCCTCCACATCCTACTCCTCCTCCACATCCTACTCCTCCTCCACACCCTCCTCTCTCCTCTGTCGGTGGCCATGTACAACTACAACCTCCTCCTCACCAAGTAGTGGCACAGGCTCATCAAGAACATATATCCATGGAAATGGATGTAAGGCAAGATACTCTGCATAATCTATAGTAATCGGAGGCTCGATAATGTCAGGATGAATATCCCAATCTAAAGGCTGTAGATTTAGGTACTCCTGAACAATAGTATCATATGAAAGATCAGGTCCCCACTTAGTAGAATCTATCTGACACTAGGCATCATGTGCAATGCCCTAGGGAATGCCCTATACAATGTCATACTATCTGAGCACCCTCCTAAGCAAAATATCTCAATAACAAAATAAGTTTTACCAATTAGGAACATAAACTGATAGAGGTATCCCATCTCAACATCATCCTCATCCCAGTGATCACAATCCAGATAGGGCCA
>VDFB02040421.1:0-25859 GCA_007258455.2 Sequoia sempervirens | reverse complement strand
AGATATTCCTAGTTTTCTAAGTATACATACATTCCCCCCTTTTGTAGAGCTTCCAAATACCTCAGTTCTATTCATATCCCACATAAGTAGTAATATTTGATAGTCACTTATACATAATGGCACAATTTTGTTCATAGCACGCGAGATTAGTAGCTTTTGATAGTCATTTTGTACATAGTTGTAGTGTACAACATATATAAATGTATTCCCGAAACTATATATTGTAGTCACAAAATATATTTGTTTATAATGGCAATAGTTATGTATGCTAGGGGGGTAGATCTAGTAGTCTTATAGGGTTCCATGATTCACCTGATGGAGATGGATATAATAGAAACTGTTGAGTTTGTATCTCTTTTGCCTAAACTATTTCTAATATAAAAATTAAATAATTACTTTAATTATTTAATTATTTTTAATTCCTCAACATTATCCATTCTCCATAAATAAATAAAATTAATTAGTTTATTTATTTAATCCATTTGCATGTATTCCTTTAATGATTAATTAATTTAATTAATTATTAAATCTCATGCATTTCTAACCCATCTTCTAACTGAGACTCTCATTCCACTAACTAATCAATTTTAGTCCACTCCTCAATCAATCCACTTCACTACCACTTAGTCTAAGTTAACGAATCAATCAATTCTCTCAACTGAATCATGCAATTAGTTAACTAAATCATGCAAATAGTTAACTAGATCAATCAATTCTTTGTTATAAAAATGCATAAAAAACTAGATTGATTCATAATTATGTATGAAGGAACACACATAGGAGATTACAAACTATCATAGAATGCGGTGTAACTATCATAGAATATGGGGGTATAAACTATCACAATTAACCGCTGCATTAACCAATAACCAAACAATGTAATAACTACTTTGTTATTTGCTAACATTCTGCCCCTTATTGCATTGTTCCTCAAACTATATCCCCTAAAAGCTCTTACAATCCATCTTTTAAAAGAATCCCCCTTAAGGTTTACATAACAAAACTTGTTGATTATAAAATGTTTATACATCTTTGTGAAGATCTTCCTTGAAGAAACAAATCTTGAATTAGGTGGAACTCCATCAAGTTGCCTTGTGACCCTCAGATAGGTGTAGCCCCTAGTTGAATTCTCGAGTTCTTCCTCCCATGAACTCCCGAATCATAGATTCCTGAATTATTCGACAACAATCCATATTGAGCTCTCCAAACACATGACTCCATCAAGTTGTATGATGACCCTCAGAAGGGTATAATTCAAATCACAGCCTCAAGTGCTCTCTTGACAACCATCCATAAGAAAAAATCTAAGGCCAAAAACATTTCTCATGCAAAGCATTATCTCAAACTGAGAAGCTAACTTGAGATGATGGAAATTCCTCCATCCTCTAGTGCCACCAGCCTCCAATAATGACCCTTTTACACTTTAACCATCCGATATCTTGGATGAGTCTTTGGAGGCCTCAGCAGAAATAGCAAAGATGGCCTTGAAAACATAAGAGATCTTTAACATATGTGCATTCATGATTAAATGATGATAATGCCAATTTGAACCAATGATAGACCCATACACTAATCAACCTTAAATGGGTAAATCATGCATTGTAGCTATACATTCCAAAACCACTAAAATATTGCACAAGTACTTTGGTTTTCTTATCAAACAAACTAGGATCAATTCAAATCCAACATGACACAATTCTAGTGGCAATTTTTCTTTAGAACATCCTTTGCCAATATTTCATTGGAAAGTTAAGCAAAATTTACTTATCTGTGCGGCCTTCTTCTTTTACTCTACCCTGAATGATTGAGAACCCGAGTAATCACCCGATTTGCTTGTCGATGCTTGTGAATGCAACAATGCTTTTGTTCATGCCTCCTTATACACTGAATCTTTGGAATCGCCCAAATCTAATTGCTGCTCTCTTACGCAAAATTCCTGATATGATTCCTCTCTTATGCAGAATTCAAGATATGATGCTTATAGAAATGAACTTCAAAAGAATTCAATACCATTTTTCTTCAACAGAATTTCCCTTTAACAGTTCTGTCACAAGTATAAGATCACATCACTTTGATGTTTCAAAACTACATGCCTCATTCCATAGTGCTCATTCTAGAAAGTTCTTAGAGATTCAAAACTTCACACCACTTTAACTGTTGCATGGGACGTTGCTTGCAAATTCACACGTCATCATTCAGAACGTTGCCACTCCAAAATGTATATGCTTAAAGCACCGATCTTCAACATTCACAGGCAAGTAACTACCATCCTTCAACACACAGTCATAGGCACAGGAATTGTGTTCTCTGATACCAGTTGTTATAAAACTACATCAAAACCTAGATTGATTAGTACTTATGTATGAATGAATACATATATGAGAATTACAAACTATCATAGAATGTAGGTGTAACTATCATAGAATACAGGTGTATAAATTGTCACAACTGTCACATTAACTAATAACCAAACAATGTAATAACTATTACGTTATTTGCTAACATTCTACACCATCGATCTTTTCAGTTCTTCCTCGAATCTAGACCATTCATCAAACCTGGTATTTCTACAAAATCAACCTTCATTCTCATTTGAAGCCTAATCATGATCTTCAATATTTTGCTATCATATCAATTTGAGCTTATTGTAATTGTGCACAAATGGAGGTGATTCAATGTTGACTCGAGAAGGTATTTCTTTGATTTGTTTCAATTTATTGATATCTTATGTAACTTTGTTCTTCATTGTTAGATTAGAACTGGATTGCTTGAACCTTATAATTTTGTGTGGTTGTTGTTATTGATTCTTGCCTATTTCCCTTATTTCTGATAATACAATTATAATAATAAATAATTAAAAATTTAAAGATAATAAATTCAATAATATAGATATTTTAAATATAGTTATTTAGAAAAAAAATTATTTTTTATATGAACAAATAAAATTTAATTAATATTTAATAATTTTTAGGGGATAAAAGTTGTTTCTTCTAAATTATTTATTATAAAATTAAATGATAAAAAGTATTCTAATATTAAAAATATTCATAGATTAGTAGTTCATTTCTAGTATGCAAATATTTTATTTAGAGTATTATCGTCTAAAAGAAATTATAGATAAGCTAACAATATTGATACATTAAGATAATCAATATTCTTGCACTCAATGACACATTTGTCAATCCAAAACATTTTTTATCACATGTTCATGTGAAATGTTCAAGAATTGAAGAAATTCTCATAAATTTATATGTGAGTAGATATATTCTACATTAATATTAAATATATAGTAAATTATTATTTAATTTTATGTATATTGAAATTATGTATAAATATAAAACAAAATAAATATAAAATTATCTAAAAGTTATTAAAATAAGAAATGTTAATTTTAAATATCAAACTATCTAGATATGAATGAATTTACTCCTAGTATTGTTCTATTGGCTCAAAGACTAAAATTTCATTCTGGCTATTAAACATATGTTAATTAAAAAATTATCTAGCCCAAATTTTATATTGCATCATTTGATTATATTGTTAATCAAAAAAAATTGAATGGTCCAAAATAAATCTTGTGTTGGGTAATTTTTTTAATTTCCCTGTGCTTATTACCCCCTCAGATGAAATTAAAATTGTAGATTAAAGAGGAACAATAACTAAGCATGAAATCTAAAAAAAGGTTAAATAAATATTTTAAATGGCATGCACTTATTACCCTCAAAATAAAATTAGAACAATCATGTTAGAAAGGGAAAAAATGGTGGGAAATAAAAGTGTATTCCTAAATACATATTTAGTGAGGAAAAGACTCAATATATGTTGATTTATTTTTACATATCAGGCTATAAACCATTATGTATTCTTGTTTTTGATAAAGTACGTAGTGAAAGGGCCCTGACCCAGGAGCTTAAGAAAACATCAAACATAAATTAAAACAAAGGCATGCAAGCCAATAGATGAAACTACAAGGTACACATGCATGCCAAATTATCTATTAATCATTGTCTAATTTATGCTATTGAGATGGATAGTATTTGTATAGTATCTTATTCTAGTGTATTAATGGGTTTGATGTATGTTATGGTATGTACAAGACTAGATATTGCCCAAGAAATGTGATTCTTTAATCAATTTATAGATCATAGATGAGTACATTGGGATGTAATGAAGAGGGTCTTCAGGTATTTGTAGGGTACCTATGAACATTCCTTATGCTATCATGGTTATCCTATAGGAGAGAAAAATTCATTTTGTAGTCATGGATTTGTGGATTCAAATTGGACTAGAGATATCAATAGTAGAAGCTCCACCGGTGGATATGTTTTCAATATGTTTGGAATTAGTGCAATCATTTAGATGAGTAAGCACTAGGTTGTGGGCACTTTGTCCACTATATAAATAGAGTACATGGAAACAAATCATTATTGTAAGGACCCATCAATCTTAATGGATTTTGTTAAGATATTGGGCTAGAAGTAGGAGCCATTAAAATTCATTGTGATGGTAAGAGTGCCATATATCTAGCAAAAAACTTGACTTTCCATGCAATGATGAATCAAATTTATGTCTAGTACCATTTTTTTTTGGATATGGTAGAGTATGGGAGGGTGATGCTATAAAAATTTAACACTTTGAAGAATATTTTAGATGAACTTACGAAGCTAATAAGTATAGAAAAATTAAGGTGGTGCTACTAATCTATGGGCCTCTCTACCCGTATAAATTAGATAGTGGTGTTGATAGTTCCTTTACTCTTCCAAGGTGTTCAACAAGTGGGATAATATTGGGAAAGGTGTGTCAACCTGCTCCTAAATGTAAGATTATAAAAAGTGTGATTTTTTTATATAAAATGAAAAATCTCAATGTCTAGGCTATAGAGTTAGTCTTTGACCAAAATAAATATTCTTGATTGTTTAACACAACCTATGGAGATTCTTGTTGCATAAATATCTTTAACCTCTAAAATTTAAAAAAACGATAGGCTGATTTGAATCACTAGAAAAAAATTGTGGCCTCTAGAAGTGTGCATAGGAAATGTAAAAAAAGGTTGTTGGATGCATAAAAGAGATATAAAGGGGAATTGTACACTTGTTGGAAAATTTATGATGCATGTCATGAAATTGCATAAGGAATTATTTGATTTGGGATTTTTGAGTGTCACTTTTAGGGTGGTTTTATCTCATGATTTTCTAATTACCATTTGATGATTTCATGTATTGTATCTCTTATATATTAGATGTTTGAGATGAAGGTTGTGTGTGAGTTTTGTAGATATTGTTAAGTTGTCAAAATTCCTCTAGTGTTTTGGTTGGTGATACTCTTATGAATTCTTGTTATAAAACTATATTGTAATTGTGATTTACTGAATAATACATTGGGTTTCTTTGGTGTGGGGTATTATTCCTAAAAGGGTTTTCTCCATGTACACTTGTGTTATAGTATATTATTTATTATATGTTTGAATGTGTTTCTATGTTTTGTAGTTGCTATGAGATTAAAATTTACACAACACTCTCCTTAGAATATTATTTTTTGAAGTGTTTCCACATATCTTGATTCCCTTCAGCCCTAGGTTGAGAACTTGCAAAGGTATAAAGAATTGCAACCTTGCAAGACCACAATGTCAAAAATAATTATCTTGCATAATAAATATGTCAGTCCAAAATGGAATTAATAATATCAATATAAATCTAATAAAATGAGAAGAATAAAATGAAGAGAATTTAGAGGGAAAATACATTGTTATTAAGAGAAAAGAGTTACTAGAATGAGGAGAAATGAATTTTTGATCATGGTGACGCTGAACCAAGGTCTAGCTACTCTCTCACCAGGGTAATGGAAAATAGTGGGTAAGAGATCACTTAAACTAGCATGCCTCTTTTATAGGTGGTTTGAGAAAGATCGAGCTAGGACTAACATAATAATTTATTGTTAGGTGATACAAATAGAAATGGCTAATCAAGTGTATCTTGCTAATAATTCACAATGCATATGCTTTATTTAAATAAGTGAGATGGGGAATATAGTATATTTTAAGGGGAAATGTATGCTCTCTCTTATTATTACCTAATTTTTTGAAAGGTAAAAATAGGAAAATTATAGAATTATTAAACTTTGGAGAGAATGGAAATGCCCCCAATAGAGATGAGGAAGACAATTTTCTAATTATTATTTTTTAAATAATTTATAAGAGGGTGATCCTTGAAACACTATTGTGGAAAATAATAATAAGAGGATGAGACCTAGACTCAAATTGAGGAAATCATGCAAGAATACGAGCTTACAATTTTAAAAGATATGACTATTTCCACCAAGAAGATGAAGAAAAGATAATTTAGAAGGTTAAAATTTTAATTTTATAAATATGGATTTTAAAAAAAAAAAATCATCCCAAAGAACTAGAGCACCTAGAACACTTCAAGAACCAATATATCATGCAAATGAGACTTTGAGATAGTGAGATCAATCCAACTAAGCTATAATTGAGTGGTGAGAGGCATCCAATTGAGAGAGGTAAGAAATTTATTTTCATTTTTATTATATATTTTTTATCATTTTTTATGAATGTGGGATTTGTTGGCTACTAATGGATCTCGAGCACTTGCTAGCAGCTTGGGCATGCACTAGTATCTAACTTTGGCATGATAATACAAAAGACAAGCTAGCATTCATGACTCATGCTAGAGTCTAAAGTTCATAGTAGGGTCTATGATACATGCTAGTGTTTGAGATGAAATAAAAAAAATGATTTTTTTGGAATAGAATATTAATAAAATGTTATAGAAAAAATGTGTTGTTTGGAAAGAGAAATCTGATGTAGGTTTTTGTTTGAATTTTGTAGGCACTAGAAACAATGAGAGAGAAACCAAGAAGTGGTATGCTTTATCTTTTCAAAGGTCAAAAGTTGCTCTCACACAAGCCAATGTGATGTTGCATTACTAAGTAGGCTTGTATTGGGAGTACCACATGCTAGAGATGTGATACAATGATAGTATGCTCATGGCACTAATAGAGAGATAGGACTCGCATGTATTAGTATTCAATTCTTTTTATTGTAGAGATCATCGTCACTCTTGAGGATATGTATAAGATTCTTTGACTATTGATATGAGGGTGGAATGTAGCAATATTGGAGTAGAGGTATATGAAGTACACTAGTAGAATTTGGCAAATAAATGACTACATGACTAAAAAATTTAGTCACAACAACTAAAGATGACTAAATTCTACACATTTTTTGCAACACAACTATAAATGACTATTTTGATCATCATAAGTGACTAATTTGATTTTTGGATAAAAAACACAACTAAATAATTAGCCACACAAATAAAAATTAGACAATATGATATTAAAGTAGATAATTAAAAACAATATTGCGAATTGAGGGAGTGGGTTATAAATTTTATAATATAATATAATAATAATATATTATATTAGAATACAATATAATATATTATAATATAATATGATATTATAATATATTATATAATATTATACTATTATATAATATAATATTATTTATTATTATATAATATATTATATTATATTATAATATATTTAATAATATTTATTGTGCAAAAGAGGGAGATTTATGTATTCTAGTTTATTTACTTTGGAATCCATTTTGAAATACTCCTTAGCAAGCAAATGAACCCTAAGCTCAGACCTATGTTACGCACGCAAAATCTGATAGCCAAAACCAACGAGGAAGAGTGAATACCAACGAGAAAGAGTTTGGAGGAGCCAAAACCAATAGCAATGAGGAAAGCAACAAAAAATAGCCCTAAATGTATATGAAAGGCTGAATTTAATATTTTAGACTATTATTCCATTCCTAAGTCGTTTCATTTGTTGAACCCTATTATTTCTTGCATTTTTGTTTGTAGCATACAGTGGGCAGCAACTAAGAAGAAAGCAAGGAAATTTTTTTTGCATTTCATTGTGTTGTGTGGTTGGGAGCTAGGCATAGACCTGGTAAGAGAATTCTCTTATTTATTTATTTTTCTATAATTACAAACCCTAAACACTAAGTCTTAGCTTTGTGTTAGGTGACCTTGTGGCAGAGGAAGAAGGCGGCTTGAGATGAGGTAGAGGTGTGAAAAGGGAGGTACAAGCATGTTTGAAGGAGAAGGGGAGGTACAACTCCTCTGCATGGGCTCTTCCATTTTTAAGATTATTAGAATCTTGGCCGTAATTTTCATTTTAATAAACATACTCTAAAACCCTCACTAAAACCTTATTTTTAGGTTGCAGCTCGCCAAATTGGAGAAGTGAAAGGTCAATACTAGTGACTCGAAAGAGTTTGGAGGAGTTGAAACCAATAGCAATGGGGAAAGCAACAAAAAATAAGGGAAAACAGGTAAAGGATGCCATAATGTAAAAACCTATTTTTTTTCATTATCGGATCTTGGCCGTAATTTCATTTTAATAAACATACTCTAAAACCCTCGTCAAAACCTTATTTTCAGGCTACAGCTCGCCAAATTGGAGAAGTGAAAGGTGAATACTAGCGAGGAAGAGTTTCAATTTTTTTGCAGATCTATTGTTATTAATTTGAAGTGCAATTGTGGAGAACTTTTTTAGATTACCCACTTTTGTGTTTCTCAAGTTTTCTCAAAAAACTTGTTTAGAAACATTACTTGATTAAAAAAATTCACTCGGTTTTTTTTCTCTTATGGTTCTTCTTAATGTGATAATCAAAATTCTCATTTAACTTGACTTTTCTTTTAGCATATTGGTAGTTGCAAGCTATGATTAGATGACAGAGATCCTTGAATCATAATAACTTGAATATTTTGGTTTTTTGGGTCAAAATGTCTAGATTAAGATCCTATCATCCCACACATGGACTTCTTGTGGGGTGTCAGACTGCTGACATATAGTGGTAACAAGAAAGGGAAATCTTATACAAATTCACTATTTAACAGTGCATGAGTTGAGAAGGATGTGTTTTTGAATAAGGAGTGTATACCTCGATATTTTATGCTACTCTAAATGTGCGAATCTAACTAAGAAACGTAAAAGACAAAACACCAAGGACACCTCAAGATTAGCCAAAAGAGAGTTACAACGAAAAGAAATACAAATAAAATGAAACACAAAACACTTTTACCTCCCTTGTTGTTGAAACTTCTTTGATTGGCCCTTGCTTGGATGGGTTGTGTGCTCCTTAGATGATAGATTGAGTGATTAACATGCAAGCTTCAACATGCAAAATGATGGACAAAAGATGGTTGAATGATCTAAAATGACTTGGACAGCATGTAGTTGTGAGAGTGCAATGCAAAATGACAGCATAAGGGTGCAAGATAGCTAAGTGTTGTTGAGAAGAAAAATTAGTAGCATAAGGTTGCTCAAATGAAGAAGTGTTGTGGAAATGCCCTTGAGGAGGGGGTATTTATAGGAGAATTTGAATTCTCTAGAGAATTCAAGGGTCAAGATTGCTCCAACAAGGCCAAGATGAAGGGCTATGGTGGGTTGAGAACCCACAAGCCCTCACATCTTGACATGTGGAGGGTGAAGTGGACAAGAGGATATGAGGTGGAGATGAGTTGTCAAGAGGGTACATGAGGTGGAGGAAGTACAAGTACCTTGCAAGTACATTGGGAGATGGGAAGAATCTTGGGTGAATAAAAGTGAATTTTAAATTCACAATGATTGGAAGAATCTAGAGGGTAAAAGGTGGGCTCCAAAGGTGGGACTTGGTCACATGTGAAGATTGTGACAAGTCCAAGGTTGGTCACATGTGGTGACAGGACAAGTCCGTGGCTCCCAGAAGCCTTGAAGGGAAGGGAATGTGAATTAAAAATTCACATATAAAGGAGGGGAATCTAGGACAAATAAAAAGGAATTAAAAATTCCTTGGAGAATGATTAGGCTTAAATAATCAATAATTAGAAGATAAATGAGGATTAGAAGCCAACTTGCAAAAGTTGGAGGATGTGACACATCCCAATCAAGGATTAGGCATGTGCACATCCTTAATGAAGGAATTAGGAAATGGATTAGGATTAGATGAAAATGACATGTGAGGAATTAAATAAATGTAATATTTATTTAATTTATTTGATGAAAAGAGGATTAAGGAGGGTAAGGTATTTAATTATTAATTAAATACTTTAGGGATTTAGCAGAATTAAAGATATTAATTAAATAATAGTAATATTATTTAATTAACTAGGCTAAGAGGATGTTTAGATTAAAGCGATAAATTTGGATAAATTAAGTGTCCAAATTTGGATGTGTACATTTTGCCCCTCTTTGAGATGGTGTTACGAAGTAGCATTATTTCAAAGAATATTAAAATATAGAACCTAGAAGAAGATGGTTAGATTGAAAAAGAAGCCCCAGTCATCCAAAGGAGTGACTAGGAAGGAAAAGAAAAATGATGAAAATTAGGGATGAAGGATGCCCCTCGAGAGGACATGCGGGTTGAAGAGAACACGCGGTGTGCTCTCGAAATAGATGATGTGGGATGCAAGGGGAGATGAGGAAGATGATGCAAGGTGATGGGGAAGAGAGTAAGTGATATGGAAATGGATGAAGCACAAATGGATTTGAGGACAAAAGGTGATGTTGCCCTAGTCAAGGTACAAGCCAAAATGGGTTGATGATGGATGGAGGGTTGTCAATGAGGGAATTAAAGATCCCAAAACAACATGAGGATAGGGAAGGATACATCCCACTGAGTGGTATTGATGAGGGAAGGATACATCCCAAAACACCACTAAAGGATAGGGAAGAATACCTCCCGATGATGATGATGAAAGTGTTGTTGATGAGGGAAGGATACATCCCAAAACAACACTAAAGGGATAGGGAAGGATACTTCTCGATGATGATGACGAAAGTGTTGTTGATGAGGGAAGGATACATCCCAAAACAACACCAAAGGGATAGGGAAGAATACCTCCCTATGATGATGATGAAAGTGTTGTTGATGAGGGAAGGATACATCCCAAAACAACACCAAAGGGATAGGGAAGGATACTAATGGAGGATCAAGGCTGGTAACAAGACTGAGGATATGATTAGATGATTCAGGCTAAGTGGAATGGAGGGAGATTGGATAGAGATAAGGATGAAGGATGAATGGATGGGGGGATACATGCAAGACGATAGAATGGAAAATGAGATGCAATCCTAATGCAATTTGCCATCTTTGGAGCACGGATTTTTGCTATAGCATAAGACACCAAGTGCCAGGGTATGTGGAACCAAGGCATAATAGTGGCTAATGCATGAAATAAACACCACAGACAAGAAGGCTATCCCAACACCCCAAAGTCATAAAGACCTTGGTCGGGCCAGGTATTGAGATAACCACAAGCACAAAAGGATGCCCCAGCATAACACAAGACCTCAGGGATCTTGGTGGGTACTACGTGGGACAACCAAGAAGACACAAATAGACATAAAAAGATCAAGATATGCCCCTATGTTGACTAATCAAAACACACCATAATATGATGGATTATGGCAGTCTTGACAAGTGATGATAGGAAGCTCAAATGATAAACAAAATCCAAAAGTATCAAAATATCACAATCAATTTCAAACGTCCATTGCCATAGGATCAAAGGGATGGATGGGATTGATGAGGTTTGTTAGGAAGGATGCATCCTGTTGAGACCAAAGATGATGGATATGAAACTAAAAGATCATTATGACATGGGATGCACAAAATCGATTGGATCTCCTGATATAAGTGGGTCTCATTTGTTAAGAACTAGCTAGATAAGGGCATAGCTTGATGACACGACACAAAGAAGACAAGACATGGGACTAACACACCCTAAAGACCTAGGGGCTCGGGGGCCGATCAAAGATTAGCCTTGCCTACGTGAAAGCACAGAGCCCTCGTAGTTCAGTGAAAGGTGGATGACTGACCAAGATGGAGACCTTGATAGATGGTAAAGATAGGATAGACAAAAGGAGAAAGACCGATGATAGACGATAGAAGAGCAAAGTGGACAATGAAGATCGATGATGGAACCCCGGGGGTGGATCAAATGATCGACCTTGCCTACGTGAAAGCGTAGGGGCAACGTAGTTCGACAAAACCAAAGGAAAACAATGGATAAAGGATGATAAGATGATGATAGGATAAGTGGATAAAAAGATGGGACCGATATGACAAAATAGGATAGACCATGGATTGATAAAGATGATGATGATCAAGATAAAGTTCGTGGATGGGATAGTTATCCAAAGTAGTAAAATGACTGGGAGGATGATATGATGGGATAGGATGAGGATGAAAGTGGATAGGGACAGGATGACGAGTGAGGATAAATGGCTGGTATGGGGAGGAAGGAATGGAATGGATAAGTGGATTAGAGATGGATGAGATGGATGGATGATAAAGAGGAATGGATGGATGGACATGGATGGATAGGAATAAGGATGAAAGCGAGCAGGGATAAAGATGGAGAGATGGAAGGGATGCTAGGGTAGATGGGGAAATGGAAGGGATGCTATGATAGATGGATAGGATTGGGAGATGAAAGGGATGCTAGGATAGAGGGATACGAAGACAAGGATGGGCAGATGGAAGGGATGTTGTTATGATAGATGATTTCTCCAAGGACTATGTCACAAAGGAAGCAGATGCCCCCACTCTAGATATGTCATATATGATGAGGCATGAGGGCCGTAAGACGAGTGGATGATAAGATAAAGGAGATAACTGAAGGAGGACAGGATGGGTGACCAAGGAATATGATAGAGCATGGATGAAGGGAATGTATACCAATAGGTGTCCAAAGCATGCATAGATAGGTGCCCCAATTTTGATCAAGATCACAAGAAGGATGGAGGGAAGGGGAGATAAATGGGATATGATGGTAGGATGCGGAAAATAGGAGGGATGGAGGGATTTATGAAGAGGACAGATATCAGGAAGATGGGTGCATAGCTAGAAGCATAGCGGATGGAGGGAATGCATGTCAGGAAGTTGCCCCCAAGTGCAAAATGGGATTTACGCATGACGCCTGTTTGCCAGGTTTTCATCATGGTACTTATCCAAGGCGCTTGTTTGCCAAGTTTTCACCATTGGACGAATTATTTCTCTTTACTTTTTCTTTCTTTTTCTTTTTTTGGATTTTTGAATTTTTTGACTGTTTTAGGGGATGAAAATGGGTAAGGATAGGGATGTCGATAAGGGGATTTAGAAGACAAGCGATAAGGATATGGATGAAGGACTCAAGCATCAAGTTCCATACTAGGTAGTAAGAGCCCATGTTCAAACCGACTATTGGATGTTGGTACAACCTTATGCAAGAGGATGAATTAGGGGGATTTGAGAGGGGAGATACATAGGATAATGGATGGGATGCTGCGAAGGGTATGGATGGAATGATGGGGTGGATATATGATGGGGAGATGCGTTCAGGACCAACATTGGCACATGTGGTGGTGGATGTGGAAAAATAAGAGGATTAAGGGATGGAGAATGTGGGAATAATGGAGGAGATGGAATGGTGAATTTCGGGACATAGGGACCCAAGACAGATGTAGGAGATGAAAGGGGTGTATGATTAGCTTGTGGATTAGCGACTTTGGATGTTCTTACTGACTTTTCATGTGATGGCATTGCATCTTTTTTCTTTGGGATCCACATGGTTTTGATCTTTGCTTTGGTGGGCCTTTGTGGCCTATGTGATTTTATTTAGATTTAGATTTTTTCTTCTCTTCACCATGTATTTTAGAGGGGACATGGGGAGCCGTAGAGTCATGTGGATGCTTGGATTTATGCATTTTTTCTTTAACAGCCAAAGTGTTTTTAGTAGCAATGGGATGGGTGTGAATGGATGGATGATGTGGAGGACACATGAATGGAGGGATGGAGGTAGGATTTTTAGGATGATATGTGGATGGATGATGTACAGGTACGTGCCTTTGTTGATCCCGATTAGGGAACATGAGAGTGGGATAGTTATGATGGGCGACATGGATAGGTGATGGATGGATGAAAGGATGGATAGGATGAGATGGAGGAGGTGATTTTGGGATATAAGGGCCCAAAATAGACTTAGGACTTGGAGGATATGGGATGGGGGATGAGGGGACATAAGGACCCAATATGGATGGAGCGGATGAAGGAGGAAGATGGACAGTTGTTTTGAGGTGATATGATAGAGGAGGAGGGATGGCGACATATGATCTGGTAGGGCGATGGGAAGAGCTGACATTTCTTTTGGAAGAGGCTCGTTGAGGACATCTAGAGGTTGTACCAACATTTTTGGATTGCGATTCGTGAGTAGTACATCCAAGACCTTGCGGATACAAATGTTCTTTAGCTTGGATGGGCTCTATAATACCTTGCTCATGAAGGCCTAAACCTTTTCCTTGATAGTTCATTCTCTTGAGCATTCGATCTAGGATAGGATTTTTGTTATTCTGGAAGAATGATGCGAGTTCATTATTAGGTGAAAGAGGAGGGTTGGTGTATATGCTTTGTTTTTCTTCTGCGAGGAGACCACCATGGAGGAATGTGAGAGGACCAAGGGGATATGAAAGCGGTGTGGGGATAGCATTTTTAGGCGATGATGGGGGATCATGAGAAGGAGATGATGGGATAGCAACATCAAGAGGAGGAGTAGGGGCCATGATAGGATCTGGATTTGTGGTGGTAGGCTCATGCGATGGAGATGGAGATGGAGTAGTGGAAGCTTGAATGACAAGGGGATCATGGGATGGAATGGATGGGGGACTGTGATCTTGAGGTGGACTAGATAGGATGGTAGGATCTTGATCTGGAGAAGGGGATATGCTGGCATGCTTTGGATTAGACTCTTGGCATGACTCATCTTGTGTGGGAGGCATGGTAACGGAGTCTTTTTGGGACTCTTCAAGTAGGGAAGATGGAGGGATGGAAGATTCATGAGGTTCATTGGAATGGGCTTTGGTGCTACTAGGAGTGGGAGAAGTAGATTGGATTTGGGTGTCTTCGATGGATTGGGTGGATCTAGGAGTAGAGGGAGTGGATTGGACTTGGGTGTCTTCGATGGGTTCAGTGGCTCTCATAGTGGGAGATGTGGGTTCAATGGATTTAGTTGGTTCAATGGTTTCAATGGTTTGATCAGTGCTAGGGGTGGTAGTGTCAATAATAGGTGTGGTATGGAGAAGGGTCTCATCACTAGTGACCGTGGATGATGGATTGGGATGGAATGGTTCCATGACTTCAGGATGTGGAGTTTGGGATGGCTTCTTTGTAATGAGTCCTTGGAGAACTTTTGAAATGAGAGACTTGCATATGGTTGGCTTGGCTAGGGTGGTAGAAATGGATGAGGGATTATGGATTGGTGAACTAGGGTTAGATGGAGGAATGGGATTGAATGTAGGACTATGAGTAGATGGGGGATTAGGATTGGATGGAGGACTAGGAGTATATGGATGAATGGGATTGGATGGAGGACTAGGAATAAATGGAGGACTAGGATTGGATGGAGGGCTAGGAGTAGATGGAGGACTAGGCATAGATGGAGGACTATGATTGGATGGAGGGTTAAGGTAAGGATATTGGAGTGGTGAATTAAGATAGGGGGACATGGATTGTGGATTAGGACAAGAAGACATAGGTGGTGTAGTGGGACAAGAGGATGTGGGGGATGGATTATAATAAAGGTATTGGGATGATGGATTAGGACGAGGAGACATGGATGTAGGATTAAGGTAAAAGGGTGTGGATGTAGGATTAGTATAGGAAGATTGGGAAAGAGGATTATGATGGGGGGCCATGGATGGCGAATTGTAATAGGAATATTGTGATGGAAGATGAGGATAAGAGGATGTGGATGTTGAATAAGAGGATGATGTAGACGAAGGACATGACAAATATGGGGATGAAGAAGATACTAGATATCCATTGTCAAAGGTGGCATAAGGAGCATGATTTGGATTGTGGAAAGTGGATGGAGAAAGCTTACCAACGATGATAGCATCGAGGGGATCTATGTCATATTCTTCTTGATCGACAAGACTTTCGTTATCGTCGTCCACGTAATTAGGGTTTCCCTTGACCACTATTGATGGAGGGTGAGGGTTCATGATGATGACATGATAAAGAGGATGGATAAAATATTTTGGATGGGAACGGATTAAAGCTCAAATCAGGATTTTGGTGAAGCTCAGTATCAAGATTGGACAAAAGCTCAGATTAGGATGATTGGATGGGATTCGGTAGATAGATGATTGGATTGGGTAGATGATTTGATGAATTTGATTAAAGTACTAGATCGGTTTGATTGGATAGGATCAAATGATTAGACAATGTTGATTGGATAATTGTGATTGGATGAACTTGATCGGATTGATGTGCTTGGATTGATTAGATGATCAGAGGAATATATTTTTTTGATTAGATAGGAAGAAATAAAAGGTACCAATAGATAGAGCCTAAAAAATTAAGCAATTTTGGTTTTTGAACGAAGTTGATTCGATGTACGGTTTGTAAATGGTGGCCTCGGGAAGTTAGGGGCGTGTCCACCCCGCGATGCGAGGCGTGGCTGCCCTGGGATGGTCAAATTCTTGATAGGAGGAAATGGAAGGTACCACTGGATAGAGCTTAAAAAATTAAGCGACTTTAGTTTTTGAATGAAGTTGATTCGACGTACGGTTTGTAAATGACAGCCCCGGGAAGTTAAAGGGGCATAGTCAACATTCTGCAGTAAAATCAAGGGCGTAGACAGCTTTTTGCAGTAAATCAGGGGCGTTTTCAGCTTTCTGCAGTAAATCAGGGGCGCTACCGCTTTTCTGCGTGGGGCGCTACCGCCTTTCTGCGTAGGGCGCTACCGCGTTTCTGCGTGGGCGCTACCGCATTTCTGTGGGGGCGCTACCGCCTTTCTACGGGGGGTGCTACCGCGTTTCTGCGAGGGCGCTACCACCTTTACAGTAGGAGGGCACCTACAGCGTTCGTAATAGAGGCTCTCTGCGTTCTGCCGAAGCTACCACCTTCTGCGTGGCATTACCATGTTTACGTGTAAGAGCTACGGCGTTTTACGGCCCGTTTCGCATAGAGCTACCAGCGTTTTCTTGAAGTACATTACGTGAGGACAAAGCTTGGTTTTGATGGCAAAGGCTATGGCAAGGACACAAAATGATAAAGCAATTAAAGTATCCAAAATTTGGCCGAGATTTTTAAATTTGAGATACTTATTTCGAAGCAAGCACAATGCTTATGATTAATAATGCGGGTATGTGGCAAAGTCTTAATCTAGGATGTCTGAGGCTTCTAGGGAGTCTCGATATGCTCGTCGTGAGACTGTAGTGAACACCGATCCGAGTCACAAGCGTGGTCGGGGAACTCGGTGAGAATCTTGAAGAGCTCGGGCCAACTCTTAGCGTCTATCTGGGTATCACCCCTAACTGACGGCTCCACCGAATTACGGCCTTAAGCTGGATTGGGGTGCTTCGTTCTCCCCCCTTTATATACCCCGCCGGTACACGTGGTTGGAATCGTCCCTTGGGGTGATGAAATCCCCAAGCAGGTCCCACTAAAAAGAAGACACTAACTGTTTCCAACTACTCCCCAGGCTCACACGAAGTGCAAGGAAAAAGTGAAAACAAATCAATGCCCCCTTGGGTAACACAAAAATAAGCAACCACATCAAATAGTGAGGTTTAATCCCCCTAATTAGACTATGTTTGAAAACATCATAGATAATTATTTGAAAGTCTGATTATGTAGATGACCCTGCAAACAAATGTTAGTTGTCCTCTTTTTCATCTTTGGTCAAATTTCGCCACAATATGCTGTAAAACGTTAGCGAAAAATAGCAATATCCTTGCCACCACACTATTAGAGAGTTATTACGTAAAAGTTGTAAAAAACTAGAACAAAAATGAAGCCAAAGCACCTATTTTACCTTCCGAACTGTGCTGTTTTGGGGCGCTGCCGCGGGTCTGTGAAAGGGGCTGCCGCGGGTCTGTGAAGGGCGCTGCCGCACTTCTGTGAAGGGCGCTGCCGCACTTCTTTGAAGGGCGTTTCCGCGGTTCTGCGGGGGCGCTACTGCCTTTCTGTGAGCTTTTCCTTCAAAATTCTTAACTCAAAGAAACATTAAATGCAAGACCCGTGTGTGGGTCCCACCGGGCGTGCCAGAAATGTATACCTTAGAATTTCTACTGCTCTAAATGTGCAAACTAACTAAGAAATGGAAATGACAAAATACCAAGGACACCTCAAGATTAGCCAAAAGAGAGATAGAATAAGAAAGGAAATGGATAAACAAAATAGAAATAATATCACCTTCCTTGCTGTTGATTTCTCTTTGATTGACCCTTGATTGGAATGGATTGTGTGCTCCTTAGATGATGGATTGAGTGACTAAGATGCAAGATTCTATATGCAAGATGATTAACAAAGATGGTTGAATGATTGAAAAGGCTTGAGAATTCAAATGGACAGCATGTAGTTATCAAAATGCAAAGTGTTGAAAATGCCCTTGAGGAGGGGGGGTATTTATAGGAGAATTTGAATTCTCTAGAGAATTCAACAGTCAAGATTGCCCCAACAAGGCCAAGATGAAGGGCTATGGTGGGTTGAGAACCCACAAGCCCTCACATCTTGACATGTGGAGGGTGAAGTGGCCAAGGGGATATGAGATGGAGATGAGGTGTCAAGAAGGTACATGAGGTGGAAAAAGGACATGCACCTTGGGGAGTGAGGAGATTTCCACAAAAAGGGATTTCTTGTCCCCAAGTGGGAGTGAAAGGGACATTTGAGGAATTTTGGAATTCCTCAAAAATCTACATGGGAAAAGGAAAGGTGGTTGGGGATATGAATTAAAAATTCACATTCATAGGATGATCTAGAGGATAAAAGGTGGGCTCCAAAAAGGTGGGACTTGGTCACATGTGGAGATTGTGACAAGTCCAAGGTTCTAGAAGCCTTGGAAGATGGAATGTGAATTAAAATTCACATATAAAAGAGGGGAATCTAGGAAGAATAAAAAGGAATTAAAATTCTTGGAGAATGATTAGGCTTAATTAATCAAGAATTAGAAGATAATTAGGGGATAATTAGAATTAAAAGCCAACTTGCAAAAGTTGGAGGATGTGACACATCCTAATCAAGGATTAGGCATGTGCACATCCTTAATGAAGAGATTAGAGATGGATTAGGATTAGATGAAAATGACATGTGAGGAATTAAATAAATGTAATATTTATTTAATTTATTTGATGAAAAGAGGATTAAAGAGGGTAAGGTATTTAATTATTAATTAAATACCTTAGGGATTTAGCAGAATTAAATATATTAATTAAATAATAGTAATATTACTTAATTAACTCGGATAAGAAGATGTTTAGATGAAAAGTGATAAATTTGGATAAATTAAGTGTCCAAATTTGGATGTCTACAGATATGTTTGTGTAGAATCTAACGATTTAGATTTGGTTTTAGTTAAGTGAAGACAACCACTTGAATAGGAAACTCAAAGTAACTGTTCTTCACTACATTTATAGTTGTTTTATTTCTATTTGGTAGTTATTTATGTTTGTTATTGCTTCATAATTTGTATGTAAGTTAAAATAGATTCTCATATGGTAATTATCAATAATGGTTGTTCATGTGCATGAATACATTCAATTGACTTGTAGTACTCCAGAGGATAGATTAAGTTCAATTACTAGTTTTGAGTAGTTTTGAGTTAGTTTCAGTAAGTATCTGTTAACAATAGTTCAGCTATAGATTATGTTCATGTAGACACCCGTAGTCATTAGTGCTAGTTTACTTCTTTCACGGTTATATGTTTTTATGATTTTATAGCAAGTAGAATACCTTCAATAGAATAACCTAGGTAATCTCAAGTCTTTGAAGTCACATATAGCACAATACCATCACAAGTTTACAAGCCCTAGTTGACAATTTAATGAAGTCTTTACAATGTTGAGTGGATTGTTCAACTAGTCGTTCCTCTGAATTGTGTGGTTTCTACAAAGTTTGCATGACACTAGTTTAGACTCTACACCAAGTATCTAGATATAGAAATGCAATGGTAGATCGGATCCAACCAGTGTTCATTGAAGCCAAACTTACTCATAACTGATCTCAAGAAGCTCTAGTCTACTTTGTCATAGGCTTTCTTGACATCTAGCTTAACCATCATACTACTAATCCTCTCACTTGTTATTGTATGGATTGTCTCACTAGTTAGAATAATAATGTCACTAATTTCTCTACTTGGAGTGAAACCATTATGCTCCTCGGATATAATCAAATACAAAAATTTCTTTAGGTGATTGGTTAATACTAGGTGATCCCACAATAGTGGTTTACAATTCCCTTCATGAAGAAAAATTGCAAAAATGCTCCCCAAAAAAAAATTAGGTTTTTAGGGGTTCACTCGAAGGGGGGTGTTCAAGTGAAACCAAAAAAGGGTTCACTCGAACACCCCTTTTGATTGAACCCCTTTTGGTAGGTTTTTTTAAAATGAAATCAAGGGAAAATGGAAAAAAAGGGGGAGTTTTAGTGAAACCCCTTCACTCGAAGGGGTCTAGGTCAGTTCGCTCAAGGGGGTTCAATCAAGCCCTTTTTCCCTTCCCCCACCTCTAGCAATTTTTTGCAAAATTTTGCCTTTCCAAGCTTGGGTTGAAGATGAAAATGCAATCAACTTCACAGAACCAACTGATTGATGGTAGTCCTAGGAATGAGCTATCCATCAAATATAATTTTAATATATTTTGGTTTTATTATGAATTTTTTTAGTTTAATTAAACATAGGTTTTTCATCAAAAATCAAGCTCTATGTTCTGCACATGAGGAAAAATAGCAAATTATCAAAAAAAAAATCTGAAAAATATCTATGCACTTGATATTGATGTCCTTGATCCAACAAAAATAAATAAATTGAATTTCGATACATATAAAAAAGTTATGTTAGCAAGTAGACGTATGTCTAAATTGTAATTGGTTTGATTGAAAAATTTAATTAAGAAAAAAATTCAATTAAACACTATGAAACCAATTGCATGCACTAGATATCGTAGTTACGAATCTAAATTAAAAAAAAAAATAGAATTTTATCCTTCATAGAAAAAAAGTTGTGTTAGCAAGTACACGTCACTCTTTAAAAAGGGTGTTTACTATTAAAAACTAGTTTTCGAAGGAGATGGAAAAAGGGATGCAATTTGATTCCAAAATTTTTTAAAAATAAATATTTAGAATCTATAGACAAAATGTCACAAATCACTAGTTTGTATCATCTTCAAATTCCTCATGGTTTAATAGCTATAGGTGCCCGAAAGTGAAGATTTAGTTTAAAAAATTTAGTTCAATTTCAAGTTTGGCCTAAAAGTGTAAACCACTATTATGGGATCACCCTACTTTAGAGATTATTTTATAGATTATATTGTAGGGGGGATGGGTTTGTATTCACTAAATGAATTACAATTAGGTTTTTTGGGTATTAGGGCAATAGTTGTGTTATTTATATATTTAACAAATTTCTTCTTCCTTCTGAAATCCTCCACTATTTTTCCACACATTGTTGCCAATAAAGGACCAATATTTTGTTGCAAGTATGTTGTTGGTGTTGTCATTGATGTCAATAGTTGGTCAACAGTATGGAGATTGTTGGTTTTGTCAAGTAATGGTGCTAGTATGGATGTGTTGTGGTTTGATAAGAAGGTGTTGTGGTGTTGTCATTGATGTCTTGATGGATAAGAGTTGCAATTGTTGTAAGTTCACTTGGTCTCTAAGTGCTTTTGAGAAAATTTGAATAAAAGAGTGTGCAGTGTGATAGAGGTGTATTTAGTGTTGTGATTTGCATTTCTTCATGGTTGAAAATATGTCTGTGTAGTTTGGATGTGTTGATCAAAGGTGTTATATCCAAAGTTTCAGGTACTGGATCATTCTGCAGTGAAAGTTGTGTTTGATAGTTTGTCTGTCTAGGTAGAAAGTTGTCTAGGAGAAATGAGATTGCTTTGAATTTATTTGCATTATTGTTTCTTTTCTTGTAGATTTGGGAAAATTCTTATATTTTTTGTAACTTCCTTCCCTTGAGGTTTTAGGTGCTGAGGTACTCCCCAAGGTTGGTTAGTAAGTTGTGTTATGTGGAAGTGTGTCTAGTTGCACAAAATGATGGTGTTCTTAGTTTCAAGTGGTTGTGGCAGAGTTGCAAAATATTTTGATGATGCTATAATATTTTGAGATGTTGTGTGGATGTTGTGAAGTGTTTTTGTGTGGTCCACGTGACTTGGAGAAGCATGTATGTGGTTGCTTGTAGTGTTAGTTTAGGTTTGACTGACCTGCTATGCTAGTGCTATTTACAGAGGTACATCATGGATTTTGGATGTGTTGAGTAGTGTGGTGATATGGATTTGGGTCCTAGTTAACCCTTGGTATGGTCATCCTTCACTTCTCTCCATCATGGAGGTGTTTAGTGCCCACCTATTTTGGTGTTGCACATTTTAGGTGCATAAGTTTCATTAAGGCCAACCTAATTAAGGTTGTTTAGGTCGTGGAGGGTTAAAAGCAAGTTAAGTTGTTGTAGATGTGTGGATATATGTGGCAAGTGTGAATAATGTGAATGTGATCAAGCGTGATGATCTAAGTACGAACTTAAATGCCTATGAATCTAGATGCAATGAGCAGAAGGTGTCTACATTTTTAGTGTACTTGAAGTTGCTAGAGTTAGTGAGCTGAAGTTTGTGGATGGCATAGAGTTGCAATGGTGAACTTTTACTATTGCTCTAAGATAGTGCATCTCTCTATAGTAGTCTCTTCTATTCTTCTTTCTTCTTGGCAGTGAGCCACCCGACAATGAGCCTTTCTTCTTTTTATGGGAAATGAGCCCTTGAAAGTGAGCCTAATTGTATTCGGTGTTGCAATTTATATATATTTGAGCTAATCCTCACTATGGTTTTTCCCTTCTTGTGTTTTCGACATAAATCTGGTGTTCTTATGTGTTTGGATGTGTTTGCATTGTTTTTTCATATGTTTGCATTCTGCTAATGCATGATAAGGGTTTAAGGGCTAACAAGGGTTTGAAAGATATAGAGGGATTAAATTCTTTTTCAATGTACAAATGATTCACCCCCTCTCAGTTGTCTTGTGCATCTAACAATTGGTATCAGAGTTGTGGTTCCTTGGAGAAATCTTAACCACTTGAGGTAGATCGAGATGGTGAAAAGGAAGGGTGTCAAAGCTCCTATGTTCGATGGAATGAGTTATATTTATTGGAAAGCTAGGATGGAGTCCTTTTTGGTCTCTCTTTTTGAAAAAGGATACATTGTGCCTATTGTTGGTCCAATAAGTGATGATGAAATCAAGGAATATGAGAGCAATGGGACAGTAAGGAATGCTATTATAAGTGGTCTCTCTAATTCTAAAATTGGAAAGGTGATAAGTCTAAAATCTGCAAAAGATGTCTAGGAAAAGTTGGAGAGCATTTATGAAGGAGATGATAAAGTCACGCAAGAAAAGATGTAGAATTACAAAGCCAAATTTGAAACCCCTTGGTGGTAAGCTAGAAGAAAGTGAAGTTGTGAAAAAGGTACTAAGAACTCTTCTTAAAACTTATAGTTCTAAAGTTTTTGCTATTGAGGAAGCTTGGAATTTGGATAATCATTCTAGAGATTAGATTTTTGGTGCTTTAATTTCTTATGAATTGAGATATTTTGGTCAAGATGCTACAAAGAAATAAACTTCTTTTAAAGTTTGCAAAGTAGAGAAGGATGATGAATGAAATCCGGATGATATTGATGAGACGGAAGCAAATTTTGTAAGGAGATTGAAAAGGGGAACTAACATATACAAAGGTAAGTTACCCTTCAAGTGTTTCAATTGTGGAAAGATAGGTCATTATGCTTCTAAATGTCTAATCAAAGTTTCAAATGACAAACCTAAGGATCATAAGGAAAATTTGTCAAGAAGAGTTATTATGTTGAAAGAGACAATGGTGTATTTGATGAGGAGGAATTAAACTATCATGATGATGACAGTGATGAATGCTTGTTCATGGCTCTAAATGTTGGAACTAATTCTACTAATTCTAAAAGATGTGTGAAGGAAAGTGCTCTAGTAGCAGGTCACAAAATTGAAGGAACTATGGTGACTACTTTTCATGCAAGGGAAGAGAGGAATTATTGGATAATTGATAGTGGATGCTCAAATCATATGATAGGTGATAAGAGTAATTTTTTTAAACTTTAGAAGTATGATGGTGGTATTGTTAATTTTGGTTATGATACATCTAATAATATTTGTGGAAAAGGTTCAATTAGTTTTGATTGCAAGCATAAAACAGATGTTCTTTATGTCAAGGGTCTCCGCCATAATATTCTTAGTGTAGAACAAATGTGTATCAAAGGATACAATCTTGTGTTTTAGGATGATGGTTGTGAAATGAGAAAAGGAAGATCCAAAATTTTGGTTGTTACAATTACAAGGACATAAGGTAATGCTTATAAGCTCAAAGGTAGTGGTGCTAAGTGTTTTATGTCTCAAATTGATAAAAGTTGGCTATGGGATAGAAGTATGGGTCACATCAATTTTGATAGCCTAGTGAAGATCAATTATACTAATGATGTGATCGAGATCTTCCAAAGATTACAAATCCTACCAATGCAACATGCAATGAATGTTAGTTTGGAAAGAAAACTAAGAAGAGGTTCAAGATAAAATAATATTCTACCACAGGTCCTTTAGAGTTGGTACATACAAAACCTGTATGGACCTACCAAAATAAGAAGCTCACAAGGTGACAGGTATTTCATGCTATTGATTGATGATTATTCTAGAATGACTTGGGTGTCATTTCTTAAAGAAAAATCAGAAGCTCTAGATAAGTTCAAAGCATTTAAGTCTATGGTTGAGAATGAAATGGATGTGAAAAATCATGTGTTTAAGGTCTAACAGAGGTGGTGAGTTCACCTCCAATGAGTTTAACAGTTTTTGTGAAGATCATGGAATTAAGAGGCATTTTTCATCCCCTAGAACTCCTTGACAAAATGGAGTTGTGGAGAGAAAGAACAAGATAGTTCAAGAAGTAGCAAGGACTATTATGAAGGAATCAAATCTACCAGATGTCTATTGGAGAGAAGTAATTCATATTGTAATCTACATTCTTAATAGAGTTCATACAAGAGTAAACAATTTAAATACTCCTTATGAAATATGGTATGGTAAACCTCCTATTGTGAAATATTAAATAGATTTTTTGGGAGAAAATGCTATATCATAAGAGATGAAAAAATTTAGGAATGTTTGATGCAAGATCTAATGAAAGAATCTTCCTTGGATACTCTACAATAACTAAAGCTTATTGGTACTATAATAAAAGGTTGAAGAAGATTGTTGAAAGTGCAAGTGTTAAGGTGGATGAAGTGTTATAATCTTCACTAGGAAACTTATCGCATCACTACAAGTACAACTAAACACTTCACTACATTGTGTCATAAGAAACAGACTACAAACCATAACATATATTCCTAAAATTCACATGTTCCTTTTTTAAATAATTGTGAATCTCTTTTCAGTTACTTAGAACTCCCCTATTCTTGAATGAATTTCCTATCATTTTATGGTATCCACTTAAACTAATCTATGATGTAGGCTATATTGAGTAGCCTTTTTCCTTTATTTAAATACATCACAATAGCATGAGAGAGGTAGGCCTTTCTCATTCCTTACCACCCTCTAAAATAGGTCCTTTATTTCATCCATTAATTTTTCTAACTTTCCTTCAATAGAAATGGGATTTCAGAAGTGCCCCTATCTAGTTGGGAGATCTTTCTATCAACCCTCTTGATATTCTTACCTAATTCCTACAATTTGCTTCCAATATTAATTTCAATAGTATAGGGCTTTCTTAAAATATTTAGGTTTGTATCCCTAAGACAATATCCAA
>VDFB02040420.1:0-11671 GCA_007258455.2 Sequoia sempervirens | reverse complement strand
AATGGACGGTTGAGATTAATCTTCCAGAAAGATTCCAAGATCAATGGATGGGAATTCATGAGAGGGATGTTATGAAATGGATGGTTGAGATTAGGTCTCAAAAAAGATGCCAAGATCAATGGTCCAGAATTGATGCACCAAGAATATGCTAGTCTTGGAGGAATCATGATAGGAAGACATGCAAAGACATGCAGGCTAGGATAGGCATGCAAGGACATGCAGGGACATGCAAGCTATGATAGGAAATGAATGTTATGACAGGGAATTATGACAGGACATCTTTGACCAAGTGGTGCAAAAATAATTTATTTTAAATTATTTATTCGAAAATGTTGGAAATGGACAAGTGGAAAATAAATTATTTATTCAAATTATTTATTTGAAAATGGAGGAAATGGACAAGTGGCAAATAAATAATTTATTCAAATTATTTATTTGAAAATAGAGGAAATGTACAAGCGGAAAATAAATAATTTATTCAAATTATTTATTTGAAAAAATGAAAAGAGGATCATTTAATTAAATTTATTAATTTAATTAAATGGAGAGATAGAAATTAGACCTTAAATAATTAATTTAGATTAACTATTTAATTAGGAGAGGTGGCATGGGATAGTTAAATGATTTTAATAATTATTTAACTATGGAAGAATTAAAGGACCATGAATAGATAAATAATTAATGGTAATTATTTAACTATAGATGAAAGATGACAAAATAATTAAATAATAATTTATTTAACTATTGAAGAAGAGGAAGAAATTAGTGACACGATTAGTTTATTTAATCGGTCAGGATAGAATAAATATTAGAAAGTGAATTAATTAAATAATTATTAAAAATTATTTAATTAATAGAGGAATATAATCAAACATAATTGAATAATTAAAATTATTATCGAAGGATGAGGATGAAGAAAAATAACACTCGAAGGCTTAGGACATTTTTATGTCTACATTTTTCCCCTCTTTGTCATAATGTAGCCTATCGCATTGTGACAAAGAAAAACAAGTCAAAGTCATGCCCCAATGCAAAATAAGATGAGGAAGAATGATGAGGACGGTTACGGTTTACCCCCTCGAGAGGATAGATGGGTTCCAAGAACACAGATGTGCTCTCGAAATTGATGAGAAGACTAGAGGATGAAAGATAGAAGAAATGTTAGCTTGGAAGGGGATGGATATTAGCGTGGAAGAGAAGGGAGGATGAAGATGGAAAGCTAGATTAAAAAAAAGATAGGGGAACCAACTTTCATACTTACATTTTTATATTTATCATCATTGGGCAGATTATTGTAATGGCCAACAAACACCATGATATGACATAGACCAAGGTGTGCAAGGTTGTACCATCACATGAGATAAGTAGTTGTAGACAAGGATGATCATGACTCATACAAAAAGGCACATTTTCCCCAGTCTTTTTGCCATAACCAATCGCAAGCAAAAAAAGACAAGAAAGACAAATCATGAAACATCGTTGCTTCTCTAAATCCTATTTCCAAGACATCCTCGAGAAACTAGCAACATGATTACCAAAAAGGACAAAATAAAGCCAAAACCATCATCATGATACATCGCTGCTTTTCTAAATCCCAAAGTCAGGACATCACTGAGAAACTAGTAACATGAGTGTCAAAAGACAAAACAAACCTCATGATACGTTGCTGCTTCTCTAAATCCTGTTGTCAAGATCTCACTGAAAAACTAGTAACATGATGAAAAATCAACAGACAAGTGCCAAGTGTTTTCCAAGTGTTTTAATGTCAAGATGTTTGGTTTGATGTCGAGATGCCAGGGTGTCAAGGTTTTGATGATGCCAAGATGACAAGTGTCAAAGATTGCCAAATTCAGGAAGGACACATCCTGAATAATGTTGATGTCAAGAGGAGAAACCCCCAAAAGTCAAGAGGATCCCTCAAAATTCCAGGTGACAGTGATGATGCCTAGGAAGGACACATCCTAAGGCATAAATGATGGGGGTTGTTCTTCAGAAGGACACATCTGAAAGAACATTGATGTCAAGAGGAGTGGTTCTTAAATGTCAAGAGGATTGCTCAAAATGTCGGATGACGATGACGATGCCTAGGAAGGACACATCCTAGGGAATGATTAAATGACAGGCTACCCTTCAGAAGGACACATTTGAAGAGTAAGCAAGATTTGACTAGCTTGACTAAGTTTGACTGAGATTGACTGATTTTGATATGCCAAGATGATTGTCATGTTCCATTGATAGATTGTCGAAGTTCACTTGGGTAGATTGTTCATTCAAGTTTAAAGATTGTTTCATGTGTGTGCAAAAATTGTGCAATGAACCCTAATGGACTGACCTAGTGCGGCCTCAGGGGCTCATCGACAGATGGCCTTGCCTATGACATGCACTCAGAGACCTCGTAGTTCAACATGACCAAAGACTTTGTCTTATTGATGAAAGATTGAGCCATGATTTATTTTGACAAACCTAATAGGACTGACCTAATGTCTCGGGGGCTCGAAGATGAACCTTGCCTACGTAGCAAATGTGCAGAGACAATGTAGTTTTACAATGACAAAGACTAATCAAGACTTGAATTGACGTGACTGTGTTGACTAACATGATTCCATTTTGGAAGTTTGTGTTTTCTTCAGGACATTTTCAATTTTAGGTCTTCTTTTCAAGACATTTTTGATTTTAGGTCTTTTTAGACATTTTCTCGATTTTTAGGTCTCTTTTCAGACATTTTCTCGATTTTGTGGTCTCTTTTTTCAGGGCATTTTCTGATTTTTAGGTCTTTTTTCGAGACATTTTCTAATTTTTAGGATCACATGCGATACCCACTACAGTCTCATGATAAAAGTTTTCCCCTAGTCAAGTTGAGTATGAGCTAGGGAAAAATGAAATGTAAAGAAAAGGCATGACTAGCATGGACAATGGACAATATGCAAGACTTGATTTCAACTATTGTCAGCCAAGGATAGAAATACCATGATATTAGGACAAAGTGTTATGGCGAATGTCAAAAAAGAGTATGTTCATTAGAGACAGAGGTAGATAGAGTGACAATAGATGGCACAACAATGACTGACTACACATGGCACCTATTTGCTAGGTTTTCACCATGGTACTTATCCAAAGCACCTGTTTACCAGGTTTTCACTATTGGACGAATTATTTTTCTTTATTTTTGTCATTTTATTCTTTTTTCTTTTTTTGGTGTCACCGTGATGCCTCGTTGCCGTTTTCATCAAGGTGACGGCTTCTTTTGATTTCCAATTTTTTGTATTTCTTTACCCGGTTTTAGATAGGTCATGCTACAGAATTTATGCAAAATGTAGATCAAGTTGATTGCCTCATTAATTGTTCACCTTCAGGAGTAGCTAACTGATATGCTCCAGAACCAAATGATGCTATGATGACGTAAGGGCCCAGCCAATTGGGCTCAAATTTTCCTGGCTTCTCCTTATCTGACTGATTCTTGGGATTTTGCATGAGAACTAAGTCACCAATGTCAAACTGTCGAGTCATCACCTTTTTGTTATAACTTCTGCAAAGACGATTTTGGTATGCTTGTAAATGATTCAATGCATTGTGTCTGCATTCATCTAGAATTTCTAACTCATGTAGTGTGATTGTCTATATTCTTCATCAGTGATGAGGCCTTTCATGGAGACTCGCAAAGATGGAATTTCGACCTCTATGGGCAAGATGGCTTCGGCTCCAAAGACAAGGGAAAAAGGAGTGGCACCAATGGGAGTACGAATGCTCGTGCGTTATGCCCACAAAGTAGGGTTGAGTTGGATGTGCCAGTCACGACCAGCATCATTGACAGTCTTTTTAAGAATTTTGATAATAGTTTTATTAGATACCTCAGCTTGACCATTTCCTTATGGGTAATATGGTGTGGAAAAGTGGTGGCTAATATGGAAACGTTGACATAATTCACGGACTTCATGGTTTTTGAAGGGACGACCATTATCCGTGATGATGGATTGTGGAATGCCATATCGACAAATGATATAATTGAGGATGAATTTGGAGATTTGTTTGCCAGTAATGTAAGTGAGTGGAATGGCCTCGATCCACTTAGTAAAATACTCAGTGGCGGTGATAATGAATTTGTGTCCATTGGAGCATGTAGGGTGAATTTTTCCCACGAGATCAAGTCCCCATTGTGTGAAAGGCCAAGGAGAAGTGATCGGCCTCAACTCTTGTGCTAGAGCGTGAATCAAATCACTATGAATCTGACATTGGCGACAAGTTCTTACAAATTCCAATGCATCCTTTTCTAGTGTCGGCCAATAGTAACCAAGTCTCATAATCTTTTTAGCTAAGGTTGGGCCACTCGAATGGGACCCACATATACCCTCATGTACTTCCTGTAAGGTCGCTTTTGCTTCATTAGTGTTGAGACAACGAAGAAGGGTATTGTCAAAGCTACGACGGTAAAGGGTGTTGTTGATGATGGTATAACGTGCAGCTTTGTGGATAAAGGACTTCCTTTGGTTATTGGAAAAGTTTTGGGGAAGGATTTGTGAATGAAGGTAGTCAAAAATGTCCTTGTACCAGGGGGAATTGGAACCAACAAGATCATAGACCATTTCTAATTCGGGGACATCATAAGCTAAAACCAATAACTGCTCAACCAAAAACTCAAACTGTGGGACATTACTGGGAATATCAAGCAAAGATCCAATAGTTGTCATAGCATCAACAACCTTATTCTGTGTTCTTGGAATCAATTCAAAGGATGGTCTGCGAAAATATGTCAGGAAACTATCAACCATTCGTTTATAAGGAATTAGCTTCTCATCTTTGGTTTCATATTCATCATTGACTTGGTTTATAACTAGTTGAGAATCGTCGAGGACCTGTAAATTCCTAATTTTCCACTTGATAGCCATTCGGAGTCCTGTAATTAGTGCTTCATACTCTGCCATGTTATTAGTGCATGGAAATGCTATGCGGAATCACCTTGGGATGGAGTCTCCTTGTGGGGTAATGAATAATATTCCAGCTCCTGATCCATGATTAGTGTGAGATCCATCAAAGTATAATTTCCAAGGCTGTTTAGATTCTGCATGACATACATACTCATCTAGAAATTCTGTTGTAAGAGGATGGTTATCTGGTATTGGTGCATCTGCGAGTTGGTCTGCTATTACCTGTCCCTTGATGGCTTTTCGTTCCACATATTGAATATCATATTCACTGAGGATTGTAATCCATTTTGCTAAACGTCCAGTCAATGTTGCTTGACTCAAGAGGTACTTCAAGGGATCGATCTTAGCTACCAAATGTGTCTTATGGTTTAACATGTAATGCCTTAATTTTTGGGCTGCAAATACAACTGCCAAACAAGAACGTTCAATGGGTGTGTAATTTAGCTCATACCCCACCAGTGTTCGACTGATATAATATATGGCCCTCTCTTTTTCTTCATAGTCATTTTGTGCTAGTAATGCCCCTAGTGCTGAAGTAGTTGCAGAGATGTACAAAATTAATGGTTTTCCTTGGATAGGAGGCATGAGAACTGGAGATGACAATAAATACTGTTTGATCTAGTTGAATGCTTCTTGACACTTATCTGTCCACACAAAGGGGATCCCTTTGCATAGAAGATACTGGAATGGTTGACACCTATCTACGAGTTGAGTAATAAATCGTCTGATGGATTGAAGTCTACCTTGTAGCATTCTTAGGTCACCAATTCCCTTAGGAGGAGGCATATCCAATATAGCTTTGACTTTAGCGGGATCAACTTCAATTCCTCTACGAGAGACTATGTATCCCAATAACTTGCTTGATGCTACACCAAAAACACACTTTTTCGGGTTTAACCGGACCTTATACTGTTCCAATCTCCTGAAAACTTTGTCTAATACTGAAAGGTGGTCTTTTCTTGTCAATGACTTTGCCAAAAGGTCATCTACATAGTCCTCCATTAATGTGTGTATCATGTCGTGGAATATTGTTGTCATTGCCCTTTGATATGTAGCACCTGCATTTTTAAGACCAAATAGCATTACAGTCCAACAATATGTACCCCAAGGGCATGTGAAAGCAATTTTGTGTTGATCTTCAGGGGCAATACGAATCTAATTATAACCTGAGAAACCATCCATAAGGGACAACATCTCATATCCAGCTGTAAGGTCCACAATGATGTCAATGTTCGGCAAAGGAAAATCATCTTTAGGACATGCTTTATTGAGGTCTCGGAAGTCTGTGCATACACGAATCTATCCAGTATACTTAGTGACAGGTACGAGGTTGGATATCCACTCAGCATAGGCAATTGATTTGATAAAACCCACATCCAACAACTTTTTGAGTTCAACTTCAACCAACAATGCCACTTGCGGGTGCATTTTTCTTAGCTTTTGTTTTACTGGCTTGGCATCTGGCAATAATGGCAAGTGATGCAATACTAACTCAGGATCTAATCCTGGCATGTCAGCATAAGACCATGCAAAGTTTACCTTGCGTTCTGAGAAGAACTTTTGAAATACTGGTTGTTCAACCTCTGTCAATGATGCCGCAAAGAGGACCATTTTGGGGTCTTCCACAATAGCTATATTAACTGGTATGGTGTCTTCTACAAGCATTGCTGATTTTTCTCTGTCCACAGGGAGAAATTCCAATCCTCCACCCTTAGGTGCCTCAGGGAGGTTTTCACCCTCAGATACGTCCTTTATTTTTACTATTTTGTCATCAGAAGGTGCCTTTCGGTTTTCACCTAGAGATGTATTATTTTTTACTTTATTTTTCTTTTTAATTTTGCGACTAGAGGATGGCACAGTCTCCCCAAAATAAGCAGCACAATCCAAGTCAATGGAAAATCTAGCTTTGTGATCCCCATTTGGAATGCCCTCACGTAGTCCGAGAAATTCTACTAAAGCCTCATCATTTTGAAAAGTGTCCATTACTGGTCGGCCTTGTTGGTTCTAGTCAATTAGGTCAGGGTAAACTAAAGATATCCCATCATTAGCATTTGCAAATTGAGGAGAAGACAAGGAGATCATGCAAATGGATGTTGAGACATTAAAAATGAAATTGTCATCATCTGGCTCTATGTCAGATTCTATCCAGTATTCTCCTTCACTTGTTTCATACTCACCAGCGAAATAAGGGACAAAGGGAGTAGCATTAGAGTCAGGATCAGTAGTGGCAAGTGACGATTCAGGTGGTTCTGAATGACTGTCATCAATTTGGAATGACTGAGTTGGTATGTCAAGACTGGGATGAATGGGGATAGAACATGATCTGGACTTTACATCATTTGATGTTGTATCAATCTTAAACATTTTCCAGAATCGTTACTCAAATGTAGGCTCGCTAGGTTCAAGGAATAATTCATCAAGGCAGTAGTCACTTAAGGATCGTTGACAGCCAAATTCCCATTCGTGAGAGTCAGTTTCAGAGGAGGTGTCCTCAGTTGTCTCAACATAGTCTGAAGCATATACTAACTCACATGGAAGCACATTGGTACTCGGATCGTCAGTTCTCGTGGACCTAATCCTAACTTTAGATGTTTTGGTCTTTCTGAAACTAATAGTGGCTCACGCCTTCCATTTTTATCCTTGCCAAGACCACTTTTTCCATCATAACCTTTTGCTTTTATCATGTTGTATCCTTTTCCATATATTGTTACTGGCAAGGGAGTTAAGTCTCGTGGTTCTCTATAAATCCAGGATAGTATATCATTTGTGTCCTCTTGACTCATTTCACCCCACTTTATGAAAACTGTATTTGGAGGAACCCTGAAAGTTTCTTTTGCTTGTATTCTAAAATAAGGTTTTCCATAGACTTGGGGAGACTTGGGCATCTTGGTTATGCAATAGGCCGTATTCAGCTTGTACTCTCCACATCCTTGATCCTAAATCTGGAACCTCCGGTCGACACTTGGGGTGATAAATGAAGTGGAAGGTGTTATGGAAGTGGTCATGGTGGTCAAAGAAGAAGTAGGAGTGGAAGCGATGGATGAAGAAGCGGAAGATTTCATGAGTGTTGAGGGATCAATGAATTTAGAAGGCAAAGATGTTAGAGCTTCCCTATTGATAGGGACTTGACGTTTTGAGACACCCCGTAAGTTGGTACAATATTGGAATGGATCAGGGTCTCCGTATATAGTAATCTCAGTTCCTTCAAAAGGAAACTTCAAGCACTGGTGATATGTGGAGGGAATGGCTTTCAAAGCATGGATCCAAGGTCGACCGAGTAAAATGTTGTATGGCAGGTCCAAATCTAGAACTTGACAAGTGGTGTCAACAATGACTGGCTCGATCCAAATTGGGAGTGTAATTACGCCCCGAGAGGAACGTTTTGCATCATCATATGCCTTGATAACAATGTTTCTTGTGGCATCTATGCAAGCATCAGAAAATCCTAGTGCCTTGACCAATTTTAAGGAACATATATTCAATCCTGCTCCGCCATCTACTAAGACTCGTCTAACCTTATGTTTATGAACAAAGACTTCGATATGAAGGGCATCATTATGGTTGGATTTGGATGACGAATAGTCTTGGTCAGAAAAGGTGATATGGTGGGGTGTCATGAGATATCCTACCATGGCTTCAAATTGGTTGACATCAATATCTTGGGGAACAGAGGATTCTTGTAGTGTTTTGTCTAGGATGGCCTTATGGGCAGGCGAGATGCGTAACAACTCAAGAATAGAGATTTGTGCGGGTGTTTTTCCAAGCTGGTCAATAAGATTAAAGTTTCCTTTAGGTTGGGATTGCTTGTTTTGTGGATGGGATTGCGACTGTGAAGTGGACGGGCCAGCTATTGTTACCTTTGGTTGTCTAGGGGGAGGAGGGCCGGCTATGGTGTTCTTTCCACCACGAGTGGTGACATTGCATTCAGGGACCTTTCTAACAGTGACCGTGTAGACATGTTCCTTAGTTGTTCTAATGTGATGTATAACAGGTCCCCCGGAATAGTCGTATGCAATACGGGCATGGTTGGCTCGAGTATTGTTATTAAGGTTTGACATAGAAGGATTTCCTGAACCATGATCCTGCAGTGGGTTCTTGTGTATTATATGATCCGCATTAGAGGCAAATTGTGGCCTTCCAACTTCAATGATACGTTTTTCAATAAGGTCTTGTACCAGATTTTTCAATTGTTTACAAGAAGATGTTTTGTGTCCTTTTATTTGGTGATAGTCACAAAATGCATTATCATCCCAGCAAGATGGTTTAAACTGTCCAGGGTCATATGGTTTGGGGTCCTGAAGTGTGATGACACCATTTTGAACGCATTTCTTAAGTACTTCGTCAATAGGTTCACCCAAAGGGGTATATGTGCGATTTCTAAGGAATTGTCTTGGTTGTCTAGGCTGCCCTTGAATTTGATTGTTTTGATTGCCTTGGTTATTCTGATTTGTCTGGATAGCATTGGCAGCATAGTTTTGTGTCATCATTTGTGTGTTTTTTGGTTGTGTCCCTTTTAGAGTAATCATAGGACCCATACTGTTGACAGCCTTAGCATCAACTACACCATCGTTGGTAACATGTTTGTTCTTAACCCAGAATTTGGTTTTGTCAGTAGAAGGAGGGTTTGCATTTGTGTTTTTAGGACCGTATTTTAGTCTTCCTTCAGCTATCAGGGCTTGTTCAACTTGGACACCTCATTCAACTAGGTCCACAAAAGTTGTGCAACAATGAACACGCAAGCCATTTTTCAATGGGCCCATTAACATTTGTACGAACATGTCAACTTTTTCCTTTTCAAGTATGTCTATATGACAATGACTCGCTAGGCCCCTCCATTTTTTAAGAATGGTAAAAAGGTTTCACCCGAATCTTCTTGTGTGAGTTGGCATAAGTTGGTAATGGAGGTGTCTGTGTCAATGTTGTATGTGTAATTTTTCACAAATTTTTCAGCAAGTCCTTTCCATGACTGTATTCCAAGTTGCAGTGTATAGAACCATTCTAGCGCTGGTCCTACGAGGATTTTAGGAAATAGTCACATTAGATATGTGTGCTCATGAGCAATATCCACACAACTTGTTATGAACTCTCTGATGTGGTCAAGTGGATTTGTTTTACCCTTGTATTTGTTGAAGTTTGGAGCCACATAACCATGTGGAAATGGTGGCATGTACAAAGTTGTATCAAAAGGATATGGACATAAGTCGTATGGCATTTGTGTCTTCTTGTCAGAGGTTTTCATAATTTCCATCTGTTTTTGAAGGTCATCCACTTTTGCTAGCAAGGTGTGTACGATGGGATCATTGGTTGCTTGAAAGTAAGGTATGTTTTGTTGATATTTCCAGTTGTGATTGGGGATATGTTGTTGAGTATGAATTTGGGAAGAGTATGTGGGAATGTCTAACCCCGCCATGTTTGTCTGTATTTGAGGTCCCTGACTTATTTGATGTCCAAAGGTATGCATTTGCTATGTCATTTGAGTTCCTTGTCCTTGTTGAAAGAATTGTCCATGTGGCATGATAGTGTTTGGTCCTTGAAAGTGTCTGTGTGGTATATGTGTATTGTGCCCTTGTCCATGTGGGATGTTCATTTGTGATGATGTGTTAATGTTGTGTTGAGGGCCTTGAATGAAAACGCGTCGTGAGTTTCGCCCAAAGGAATTAAATGAGGTTTCACCATAAGGATGTGATGAAGATGCCCCCATTGTCATAGATGAAGAGCCGACCATAGGATTTGAAGAAGTGGTGCCTATTGATGTGGATGCAAAGGTGGCTCCTATTGTTTGTGAAGATGATGTGGAAGTTGTAGGTATGGACTGTGAAAATGTAGCTCCTAGCATTTGTGTAGATGATGTGGACATTGTAGGCATGGTCATAGTGGATGTTCCTCTAGTTGCGTTAGTTGAAGAGGAGGTGTTTTGATTTATGGTGCCACTAGATGTCACATTAATGGTGGTAGTAGCAACTTGCATAGTAACAGCAGTGTGATTGGTCGAGGTATTGTTCGTGTCATGTTGGGATGTGTTTTGTGTCGTATGATTAGGAGAGACAGGTCGTATGGTATTAATTTCAAAGCCTTTTGGTAATCTTGTGCCTTGGTCTTAGAGCATAGCGAGGTATCGTTCAGGATCATTTAAGACCAATTCTTCTACAAGTGAAGCGAATTCTGGATTTTGGGCTGCTGCCTCTAAGTTTTCAATGTAAACTTGTCCATTTTGATCTCTTTGTATGAATTGTTCAAAAAGTGGATTTTGAAAAGAATTTGACATGTTCATGGAAGACTGTGCATTCAAATTGCCAAATGGGTCATCAAAGATCCAGTCATTGGGATTGGTGTTGATGTTGGTGTGGTTTTCAAAGTCTTGTCCAAAGTCTGCCATTTGTTTTTTCTTTCGTTGAAGTCTTGTCTCCACCATCAAAGGAAATTGCTCAAATGAAGATAATAACAATGCAAGTATGACACTAACCTATGTTTTTGTCTTTTTGTGTGATAAAGGATGACAATGCAACAGGATGATAATGTGTATCTAAGGAAATGTGTAATGTCGAAAAGTGAAAGTGATGATTAGGACTAGGATGATGAGGTGCAAAATAAGGACTAAGATGATTATGTCAACTAAAAAGGCAACTAATGCAAAAGCCTAGGTTCAAAATAATGTTTTTGGATTTTTTATTTTTTTTTTGAATAAAGGATGACAATGCAAGACTATTTTTTTTTTGGATTTTTTGACAATAAGGGATGCAATATGACAA
>VDFB02040419.1:0-43647 GCA_007258455.2 Sequoia sempervirens | reverse complement strand
AGAATTAGTGTAAACATGAAGGTCGACCATTACCCATGTAAACACTATTAAAATTTTAAGTACATGCTTCCTTTGATCTAATAACAAATCATGAACAAAATATGTTACCTGAACACAATCTAGAATATTCTGCAAACACCTTGGAAACTAAAAAAATCCTTCACAACATCTTTCACCCAAAGAATGTACATACCCAGTAAGCTTAGATAATTCTAACATACACTGTAACTTAAGAAACTAACTTTAGAAGCACCAAAACTCAAAAAAAACTGACTAAAGAAAGTTACCAACCCTATTAGCACAACTTTAGATCCATAAGACTGAAAACCAAACTACAGAGAAACATGGAGCAAAAAACTTTCTCCCAGACACCTCTATAATATACTGTGTACACACTAGTGAACACAACTTCTTCTGCACGATGATCCAACACAAATTTTTTTGAATACAACACCTCTAAACATCTTTGATCAAGATATCTGAAACACATAGGCATATCTTCAACC
The DNA here is from genome assembly GCA_007258455.2 of Sequoia sempervirens. NCBI lineage: Eukaryota > Viridiplantae > Streptophyta > Pinopsida > Cupressales > Cupressaceae > Sequoia > Sequoia sempervirens. Next base: position 43,141 of record VDFB02040419.1, on the reverse strand, counting down.
TGGAAGAAATGTGGAGTGACACCAGAACACTACTCTTCAACCTAGAACACATTGCAACTCACTATTTCCTCTTTTCATCAAATTTTCTCAAAAGCACATGGAAACCAAGCATCACAAACACATCCTCATCATCCCCATCACTTCCTCAACCATAGACAAAAGATTATCAAATAAACACTAGAGGTTGACACTAGTAGCTTACTAATAATAATATAATGCTACTAATCAAAGCATCATCAATGCAACAACATAGACAATACCAACTGTAAACACCAAAAAATGGTCTAGATAAATTTGATTAATTAAAATTTAATTCATCTACTTATAAATAAATAGAAATATTTATTTATATACTTCATTTATATATTTATTCTATCTTAATCACATCATTCCATTTTAATTAAATAAAGAAGTTTCATACTTTGTTTTACTTAATTACCACATTTCTTTTATGTTTATTTAATAAACAAACTTCTATAGTCTATTTTATTAAATTAAATATCCTCTTTTTGCTAAATTGAATAAATCCAATAATTCAATTAAAGCATATTTCTATAGCTATTTCCTCTTTTCACGCATCATATCCACCAAAAAAATTAGATATTTTATATCTAATTAATTCAACTCAGCCTTCATGGACAAATTTGTAGACAAATTGGAGACAAATTATAGGGAAACTTTTTCATCTTCTTCCATTGATCATTCCTATCCTTTGGCTGAATGTTTTTGTGGGGAGGAACAGTCTCCATAATCTTCTTAGGCTTCTTCATCTTTCACCACTAATTCTTTCAAATCAAATCCGGACCTTTTCTTTGCTACCACATCACAAATATTCTGCTAGGAATCTATAAATATAGCTTCTTTCAATAGGAAAAGGATCCCACTTTTTGAGCAAAGAAATTCTGCAGAAATATATTCAAGCATTCAATCATTTGAGCAATTAGCAATCTAGAATCATTTTAGCTTTCATATCAATATCATAGCTTTCATATAATTTTATATCAATTGCATATCACATAGCTTTCATATCATTTCATCTAGCTTTCATTATCAACAAATCAATATCATAGCTTTCATATATCAATCATTACATCATAGATTATCATATAGATTCACAATTCTCATTCACCAGGTTGTCACTTTGATAGTCAGAGTGGACAAAATTTGAGAGCCACTTTGATCTATCAAATCATTGGAGTTAGAGAGCAATGGAATGCTTTTAGAGATTATATTATGCTTAATTAGATTAATTTACATTTGAATTCTCTAATAATGTTGCATTAAGAAGTGTTGTTATTGATTACTCACTCATAATTTTACACCACTTGCATTTTGGCACCCACTGTGGGGCCAAAAACCCAATTTTAACAATTTCCAAGAAAAGTGTGTTCGTAGGTTTTGACGTGTTTTTTGTTTTAGGGCGATCAGGTGTTTTATGGCGCATACAACAAGTCTTTTAGCACATCCAATCACTATTACGATGCATCTAAAAGATCTTTCAGTGCATCCATGCACTATTCTGGCACATCCAAAGCTTCTTTCGGCACATCTAGAGCCTTTTTTTGGTGCATCTAACTCTTCTTTTAGCACATCTGAATGATCTTCTAGTGCATACATTGGATACTTCTTTTAGTGCATATGATATGACTGTTTAGTGCTTTTATAGTCAATATTAAAATGGACGTATCTTGGTCATACAGAGGTCTTTTTTGAAGTTTTTTTTTTGAAATGGGGTAAAATTTCATAAGCTATGCAATGGTGTAGGTATTTATCTATTTTTGTAGAGTTAAAATTTTCAATTTTCAATTTAAATTCAAATCACATTGTAACTTGGTCTAAGTTTTAAGGTTTTTATGCTTAATCATTCATCTAACCATTATATCTTCTTATTTCTTGATCTCATATAACATTTTGGGCATTTATTGTAGGTTTTAAGAGGAACATGGAGCATTGAAGTGAAAGAAAAAGCATTTGATATCCATTGTAATAGTGTTTTCAAACACTCATGGGAAAATAACCCATCATATGTTATTTTTCATTCATGCTTTTGGACCAACTAGCATTAATTTGGGCTTGAAATTAACCATCTACACAAGCTTTTTCAAAGTTGGTTAAAAAGAACATTAGAAACTCACTATTTTTTGGATTTGGATTAAAATTGAACAAACAACTTCACACTCAAGTTTTGTGTTTTAAAAAGAACTAATTATTTAAGATAGGCATCTAGTTTAAGTTAAAGGATTAATTGAACCCCTTGTCTATTGTGGTTGAAGTGATAGGCCTATGCTCTCCCCTTCACTGGGTGATCAGAATGCTAGAATCACTTTTCAAGCTTTTTAAATCCTTTAGAAGGCCTGCTGTAGTGGGAAAAAATACTCACCCTATGGGAACGACCTAAGTGGGAACAACCAAAGCTAGGTTTTCCAACCCACTATGATCAAAAGCAAATTCAGGTAAAGTTTGAATTCAATAGAAGTGTGCAAGATAACCATCCCTAAAATCTTTAGTCTAAAGATTGGGAGGTCTCCTGAGCGAGTTTATCAATTGCCACTCTGAATGGATACCCTATCTATGAACCTTAAGTTAGTATCTCACCATGTCAGTTTTCATACACTTTTTATGCCATAGTGCAAGGGGAGGGAAGAATCTTCCCCCAAGAAACTCACCATATAAATATCAGAGACTGTAGCCAAAAGTGGAGGATTCAACTTTGACTAAGACTTAGGAAAGGAAAAAACATGGGCATCCTCTAGGGGGTGACACGGTTGTGTGAGCTAACATATTTTAAAGATGTGGGTTGTGGTATCTTAAGTGACCTACTTGAAAATTAGAAAAAGTGCTTGAACTGTCTTTATTTGTGTCAAACAAATGGAAATTGAAAGAATCAGACCTAACTCTAGAACACTCACTAAATGTTTAATGCATAGAATTTTAACAACTATTTACAATCTAGCTTTTGTGTGTCAAGTTATTTTTCATAAAGAAATCATCCAAATCAAAAGTAATCAATTCCTACAATTTCCAGGCAAACAAATTAGTTACCATATCAGTAATCAGAAGTTTATACACTGGAGATAACAAATTCACTAATTAAAACTAGAAAAACTAGGCAAGCTGTCAGAATCAGAAAACATTTTCTAGGAAAGCACATTCATTGTCTGTTTTGGCACATACAATCTATTTAACAACAAATCTAGGAATGTTTTAGCGCACTGGAGGTCTATTTTAGTGCATTGAACCCAAACTTTAGCACATCAGAGTAATAGTCTGGTATATAGAAGCAATAGTCTAGCACATTCAACCAATTTTCTAGCGCATAGACAAAATAGTATACTGCATTCAACTAGTCTTTTAGCACATCAAAAAAAACTTTTAGTGCATCTCTCAGGTCTTTTAGCACATTAGAAGACTGTTATAGTGCATCCATAAAAATAAAAATCCAGAGAGCTATTTTTAGTGTTTGTCAAACTTTTATCATCAGAATTCAGATTTTTCTCGGAATATAAACTTTCCTAAATCAAAATAGAGTCTTAAACCTGGTTAAACTGGACTTTATAATTGAATTTTTTCAAATCAAACCGAGATCTACCATCCAAAAGTGTATCAATCAAACACATTTGATTAGTAAGTTAAGTTTCAGGATCAGTCATCCTAAATCAAAGAAATGAAACTGTATAATCAAACTTATCAACTTAGTCTAATCAATAGAATATATCATTCTATTTGACTTGAGTTAATATCCTTGACACTATACCAAACTAAGATCATAAGTTTATTGAAAACAATAACGTTCATATGTCCATTTTAACAAGGTCATGAAGACTAAAATTCCCATAGAAGGAAATTAAAACTCAAACCACCATGGATGAAATAGATGAGGATCAATTGAATGCTTTCACTCAACAGATGCAAAACCTTCAACAATGACTTCAAGACATACAAAGAAAAACCACAGAAAAAAACCAAACAATGGATATGCGACTTTCTTCACCAATAACTACATCATCAAATTTCAAACAATCACACCTAATAAGACATTATATCAATAGATTTAAACAACAATTAAAACTACTAAAAGGGAGAAATCTATTGAAAGCATCCTATTGCTCTCTATCTCCAAAGATTTATTAAATCAATGAGGCTCTCAGATTGTGTAAGCACTATGATTGTTAAAATGACAATCTAGAGAATGAGATATTGTAAAATGTAGGAATCTAATCCTATGTAATGATTGCTAAATGATATGATGATGATACTGTAGCCTAAAATGACATGAAAATGATAAAAGAAACTACTATAAACTAAGATATAACTAAATGAAAATCCATGATTATGATTGCTATTCTAAAATGATTTGCTATTGCTATTGCTCAAATGATTGATTTCTCTAATGCTTATTTTGTAGAGTAAGATTGCACAAAGTTGGGATCCATTTCTTGTAGAAAGAAGCTGCATTTATAGATTCTCGACAACATATTTGTGATGTGGCAGCAAGTAAGGGTTTGGATTTGATTTGAAGGATTGGATGGTGAAGGATGAAGAAATTTGAGAAGATTATGGAGATTGTTCCTCCCCACAAAAACATTCAGCCAAAGGATAGGAATGATTAATGGAAGAAGACAACCAAATTAATTTCCAATTTGTCTGTAACTTGTCTCCAAATTTTTCCCTAAAGGTCAAGTTGAATTAATGAGATATAAAATATCTAATTTTTTTGGTGCATATGATGAGTGAAAAGAGGAAGTAGTTGTAGAAATATGTATTAATTAAATATTTGGATTTATTCAATTGAGGAAGAGAGGATATTTAATTTAATAAAACAAACAATATAAATATTTTTATTAAATAAACATAGAAGAAATGTGGTAATTAAATAAAACAAAGTATGAAACTTGTTTATTTAATTAAAATAAAATTATTTGATTAAGATAGAATAAATAGATAATTATAGAAGAAGTAGATAATTAAATAAAACAAAGTATTAAATTCATTTATTTAATTAAGATGAAATAATTTGATAAAGATAGAAGAATTAAAGCGAACTATATAAATAAATATTTCTATTTATTTATAAGTAGATGAAAATAGAAAGGTTAATTAATCAAATAAATCGTATTTAATTAATTAGATTATCCAGACCATTTTTAGGTGTATACATTTTTCCCCTCTTTGAAGTGATGTGTTTACACATTGCTTCAAAGAAAATTTTGTTGTTGTTGCTAGTACTGACAAAAAAAAATTTAGTATGCCCCAAACATTGATTTTCAGGTGATGATGGATATATGCCCCCTTGGGAGATAAATCGATGATTTTTTTTATTTTTTTGGAATTTTTCAAAAAATTTATGTCTTTTTGATGATTTGATAAAGATTTTCAATTTTAATGATGCAAAATTGATTTATCTCTCGATAAAGAATACTGATTCTGCTAGTTGATTAAATGTTTCCCTGCTTTCCCTCCTTGTGTTTGATGATTTTTGATCATGTCAGCCTTTGATTTGATATTGATTGATGATCCTGATAGAATAGAAGATTGTTGATCTCATGATAGGTGAGATTCAATGATTGATTGATTGATTGAACTCATGATAGGTGAGGATCAATGATAGATTGATGATTGACCTCATGATAGGCAAGGTTCATTGATAGATTGATTGATTGACCTCATGATAGGCGAGGACCAATGATAGATTGATGATTGACCTCATGATAGGTGAGGATCAATAATAGATTGATGTTTAACCTCATGATAGGCGAGGATCAATGATAGATTGATGTTTGACCTCATGATAGGTGAGGATCAATGATAGATTGATTGATTGGCCTCATGATAGGTGAGGATCAATAATAGATTATTTTTGACCTCATGATAGGAAAGGATCAATGATAGATTGATTGATTGACCTCATGATAGGCGAGGATCAATAATAGGTTGATGTTTGACCTCATGATAGGAAAGGTTCAATGATAGTCACTCACGAGAATTGATCAAAGTCTCACCAGAGCCGATTAGATTGATAGGCTAATTGATTTTTGATTGATTGATAATATTGCTGATTTGTGATATGTTATGATCATAGGAGGATTTTAGAGTTCTTCCCAAAGACGTGGGACATGATTTTGCATCTAGTGCAAGCTAATATAGATATCATCATTTGATGTGGTTTATCAGCTTTGATTGATATGCCCACTATAGGATTGATTAATGTACTAAAACTTTATGATGTACACTTATTTAGTCAGAGATTTTATGATTGCTCTATCATGTTATTGATTCACCAACCTTGGAAAGTTTATAATGAAGATGCAAAACTAATATGAATGCAATATAATTTAACCATGCAAATCTACATATGCAAACGTTGTCCTCTTAATAGTCCATTTATCATGTTGTATCATCATTGAGCCTTTAAAATGTTGAAAGTGAGTACAAGCATCGATGGTATGAGTTAGACCATGATGACCTAAGTACTACTTTAATGATAATTTTTGATATTGCAAGTGAACACAAGCATCTAGGTATAATTAAACCAATATGACCTAAGCATTTCTTGCGTAAACAAACAAGAATCAATCATTTTTCTATGTGAATTTGGAATGTCATCAGTGATACTTTGTAGAGCATGTCTCATGACAATTCACACAATAATAATGATCAACTCATAGATAGCATACAAAGAAAATACCATTCTCCTTCCTAGCTTCTCTAGTTCAATACATCATCGAGTTGCTCCAAAGAAATGATAACCAAAATCAAAGTACAACATTTGAACATTCAAGATAAAAAGATAAAATCATGATTCAAAAGAATATCATCCATCTAAAGTTGTTTTGATTGATTTGATTTCAGCTGTATGATATGGATGGTTGATTTTCTGAAATGTTTTGATGTTTGATGTAATTTCAATGTTGAGTTTCCCTATGATCATTGTGTTTGCTTTGTTGTCATACTATTGTTTGTCCATTTGATTAAGCTTAAAGTTTATTGCCCCTAGTGACTTCAAGATTTTCCCCCCAAGCTAGGGTGAGACATGTCCACATTGCTAGGATATGTACATGAGGTTTTCTTTTCAATGATAGGTAGAATGATGGCGAAAGTGAACAACCAATACATGCATTTAATAGATGGAAAATCTAGTTTAAATCACAAGTAGTGCTTGTTTCTAGGTTTTCACTACGTGTTATTATTGCACTTTTTCAGATTTTATGATTTTTTTGTATTTTTGTATTTTCTTGATTTTTTTGTATTTTTTGTTTTCTTGATTTTTTTTGTATTTTGTATTTTCTTGATTTTTTTGTATTTTCTGTTTTCTTGTTTTTTTTGTTTTGTATTTTTCAGGATATTTAAGATGAAATGAGATGATGCAGTTGATTGAAGGAACATGATTCCCCACAATAGGGGTAATGCAACCATGGATAAATGATAGATCAAAATGAAAGATTCACTGTAAAACATGTCACACAAGCAACATATCTCTTGTCAAAAGATGATAATGGTTGATTGATTAAGATGCCAGGAATGATTGATTACATAAGGCATGATGATGATAAGTACTTAGGATCACTAATTTCCTATAAGTATGATAAGATTGGTGATTTTTGATGATTGATTGACGAAAGATATGGGGATTGGATAATGTTTTATAGCTAGGGTCAAATATGATTTGCATGATAAGATTCAAGGTTGCAAAAGGACATGGCGACATGGATTTTGATAAGCTAGAAGATATGGAATGGAAGAAAGAAAGGATAAAAATAATGAATGGGATGATCAAGATCAACTAGATAAGATACAGACACAAGGCCCAAGTATTTTACCCCTATTCCTCATCAAGACCAAGGAAAGGAAGAAAGGATGTATTTAGTAAGAATGATGGAATATGGATAAGATAAAATATATGGTATGGAAGATATGGATAAAGCATATAGGATAAGATATATGACATCCAAGAAGATCCTTAACGTTTTCAAGATCAAAGGTAGAAATGTAAGGAATGAGCATAGAAAGGATAATGACCATGAATGATAAGATGGACGAAACTTGTCCCTAAGTGTAGTGTGCAAGAGGAATATGGAAGATAGGATATGGATGATAGGGAGATGGAGGAAGGACTTAAGCATCAAGTTTCACAACCAAATATCCCTCTAGTAAACCACGACAATGGGCATTAGACTCCTAAATGTTGGCAAATTAATCATATGATGGAAGAGTCTAAGGAATTATGAAAAGGTTTGGATTAAAGAAGAATGATGGGGGATGAATGTTGGATAATGGATAGGAGGTTGAAAGGCTTGTTGATGGATAGATGGAAAGGATGGAAAGATCAACGAGGGAACACACCTTGAAGGGTGGTGGAGTGATGGAGGAAAAATGGATTTGGAAGGTGATAGGTTGTTAGATGGAAAATTGGAGGAAGCTTTTGGATTAGCAAATTTGGATGCCAATTTAGATTTTATTGCTTCTATGAGACTTTTAGGAATCCACATGAAATTTGAATTTTATTTTTTCTTTGTGGGCCTTTGTGGCCTTTGACATTTTTATTTTTGATTTATGGACCTTTGTGGTCTTTGAAAATTTCCTTTTTTCTTTGATGGGCCTTTGTGACCTTTTGAAATTTTATTTTGATTTATGGACCTTTGTGGTATTTGATATTTTTTATTTGATGGGCCTTTGTGGCCTTTTATATTTTTCTTTTGATTTTGGATCAAATTTTCTTTTATTTTTCCATGTCTCTTTGGGGAGACATGTTGATCCTTTTATACATGTGGATTTTTATATAGAAGCTTTTGATATTTGGCACCCAAATTGCTTCCAAGAGCAATGGGAGGGGTGGATTGAGATGAATGATATGGAGGTATTATGGACGAGTTAATGTGGGTAGAATTTTGAAAGGGCATCAAGGATGTGTGACTTTGTTGTTCTTGAGAAATATGATATGGACCTAGAATAAAGGGAGGGTTTGATGGACTAGGATGAGGACCTATGATAGATGGAATGTTTGATGAACTAGAATGAGGAGCTAGGATAGATGGAAGGTTTGATGAACTAGGACACTTAGGAATATAATCAAGGCCATGGTGATATGTGTTTCTTTGAATAGAAAGGGGTTCTAGGATAGCTTGTTCATGAAGGACTAATCCTTTTCCTTTGTAATTCATACTTTGACACATTAATTTACCAATGGGATATATATTTTTTGTGAAACAAGATGCAAGTCCATTTTGGGGAGGATATGATATGGATGAGAGGATAGGGGTTGGAAGTAAACCAGAATGGATAAAGGTGGAGGATCCCAATTTATAGGTGTGGGTTCATGGATAGCTTGAATAGGTGTGATAGGATCTTGACATGGGGATGATGGGGTGTTTCGATCTTGACTTGGAAAAGGATTATGAAGTGGTATGTAAGGCATATTTTGATCATGAGAAGGATAAACATCTTCATGGAATGAAAGGGTTTCCTTGAATGTAAGGATATCTTGATCTTGATGAAGAAGGGAATCATGAGATTTTGTAGAAAGCATGTCTTGATCATCAGTTGGTAAGACATAATTAGATAGGATGGAAGAAATATCATGCTCTTGTGATGCAATAGAATCATGAGATGGTATGGATTGATTAGATGATGTGGAAGAAGAACTTGGAAAGATACTTGCCTCTTGAGATGGAAGGGAATTATTTTGGATGAAAAGTGAAAGGAGGGGATCATCAAAAGATTCTTGAGAAATGGGATCTTGATCAAAGATTGGAAGAATTTGTGGAATTTTGATATCATTGTATGGAGTGGAAAGAATATTTTGATTTTGATGTGTAGGAGAGTCTATGCTAGCATGCTTTGGATTGAGAGATTGAAATGAATCATTGGATGTTGAAGATATGATAGAAGAGGATGATTGGATGGAATTGTTAACTTGGGTGAAAGAATCCTAAGGTTTATTTTGGATTATAGTGGATGGAGATAAATGAATGACATGATAGGATTGCTCAATATCATTTTTGTTTGAGGACTTAGATTTGGGCTTATTGAAGTTTTACAAAAATTCAAAGACATTGAACTTGGATGATGCAGTTTTTGGTGAAGAAAGTCTCATGTTAATTTTTTGGTTTCTTTTTGTGGTTTTTATTTTTATGTCTTGGAGTCATTGTTGAAGGTTTTACATCTATTGAGTGAAAGAATTCAATTGATCCTCATCTATTTCAGCCATGGTGGTTTGAGTTTTAATTTCCTTTTATTGGAATTTTAGTCTTCGTGACCTTTTTAAAATGGACATATGAATGTTATTGTTTTCAATAAAATTTTGATCTTAGTTTGGTATAGTGTCAAGGATATTAACTCAATTCAAATAGAATGATAGAATCTATTGACTAGACTAAGTTGATAAGTTTGATTATGTAGTTTTGTTTCTTTGATTTAGAATGATTGATCCTGAAACTACTTACTAATCAAATGTGTTTGATTGAGACACTTTTGGATGGTAGATCTTGGTTTGATTTGAAGAAATTCAATTGTAAAGTCTAGTTTATGTAGGTTTACGACTGTTTTGATTTAGGAAAGTTTCTATTCTAAGAAAAATCTGAATTCTAATGATAAAAGTTTGACAGACACTAAAAATAGCTCTCTGGATTTTTATTTTTTGGATGCACTATAACAGTCGTCCGATGTGCTAAAAGACCTGAAAAATGCGCTAAAATTTTGTTTTGATGCGCTAAAAGACTAGTTGAATGCAGTGTAGTATTTCATCTATGTGCTAGAAAATTGGTTGAATGTGGTAGACTGTTGCTTCTATGCACTAGACTGTTTCATACTTTGGGGCATACTAGAAATTTTTTATCAGCACTAGCAATAGCAACAAAATGATTCTGTTAAGAAATGTGTAAACACATCACTTCAAAGAGGGGAAAAATGTATGCACCTAAAATGGTTTGGATAAATCTGATTAATTAAATACATTTATTTAATAAATTAACCTTTAATTCATCTACTTATAAATAAAGATAAATATTTATTTATATAGTTCATTTATATATTTATTCTATCTTAATCACATCATTCCATTTTAATTAAATAAAGAAGTTTCATACTTTGTTTTATTTAATTACCATATTTCTTTTATGTTTATTTAATAAACAAATTTCTAAAGTTTATTTTATTAAATTAAATATTCTCGTTTTGCTAAATTGAATAAATCCAATAATTCAATTAAAGCATATTTCTATAGCTATTTCCTCTTTTCACTCATCATATCCACCAAAAAAATTAGAGATTTTATATCTAATTAATTCAACTCAGCCTTCACAGACAAATTTGGAGACATATTGGAGATAAATTACAGGGAAACTTCTTCATCTTCTTCCATTGATCATTCCTATCCTATGGATAAATGTTTTAGTGGGGAGGAAAAATCTCCATAAACTTCTTAGGCTTCTTCATCTTTCACCATTAACTCTTTCAAATCATATCCAAACCTTTGCTTCACTTCCACGTCACAAATATGTTGCCAGGAATCTATAAATACAACTTCTTTCTACAGGAAAAGGACCCCACTTTTTGAGCAAAGAAATTCTACAGAAATATATTCAAGCATTCAAGCATTTGAGCAATTAGAAATCTAGAATCATTTTAGCTTTCATATAATTTTATATCAATTGCATATCACATAGCTTTCATATCATTTCATATCATTTAATTTAGCTTTCATTATCAACAAATCAATATCATAGCTTTCATATATCAATCATTACATCATATATTATCATATAGATTCACAATTCTCATTCACCAAGTTGTCACTTTGATAGTCACAGTGCACAAAATTTGAGAGCCACTTTGATCTATCAAATCCTTAGAGTTAGAGAGCAATGGAATGCTTTTAGAGATTATATTATGCTTAATTAGATTAATTTACATTTGAATTCTCTAATAATGTTGCATTGAGAAGTGTTGTTATTGATTACTCACTCATACTTTTACACCACTTACACAAAAAATTATGCAAAATCATGCAACAATCTTCTTAGTTGAAACCAATGACAACACAGGATTGTTGAAATCAAGGACACCACCAACTACTCATACTTCCAACATCTCATAAATCAAAACTAAAATCATGATTGTAAAATGTAGTGAGAGAGACACATTACATATTATTCCCCTAAAAAATAGCACTATCCTCAATATAAATTTTAACAATAAATATAATTAACAAGTTTTAGTTTATCATCATTACATAAAAAGAAAATTTGAAAGTGTTTTTCCATCAATTGTTTATCTTCCCATGTACCACTATTAGGACACATTTAGTTCCAGTGAACTAGTACTTACTATATTCTATGATTACATGGTTCAATGCTATACTATCTTAGTATTAGACTAGTTCAAATGCTATTTTCCTTTTTTCTACCTAAAATTTCTACTAATTAAGAACATAAGAAATGTCAACATATTTATGTAACACTGCAACTTGAAATACATCATGAATCCTTGCTAAGAGATGTGGTTTTGCAAAGCAATATGTTACTAGATTGGGCACTTGCATAATTTTTAAGGATAAAAACTATTAGGGATCCAACTTTGTGTCATTTTGAAGGGTCTAGAAAATCAACAAACCAACTTGGTGAAATGGTTCATGAAGAATTCTCTAAATAACTAGGATTCTCTATATTTTGAATTGAACCATAACATTATGAAATATATCTACTAGTTGTTTGTGACACACATTTCCATGTTTATTAGACCTTTCTCAACTTTCTTCCACTTTTTTTATACCCTGAAAAAGTAAAATGGAACACCAACAGTATCACCTACATACTAACAACCATGATACCCATAGAATCACTACACCATTTGATTTTTTTATACTAACTAGCTTTGTCAAAGAATTGTTAATATTATTAAAAGTACACATTTTCTTATGCCCTCATCCTTCAATATGTAACTATAGTACTACAAATTGAAACTTGAGAAATACTCACTACACCATTTGAACTTTTCTACGCTAACTAGCTTTGTCAATTAATTTTTAATATTATGCAAAGTTGTTGGAAGTATGGTGTTGCCATTGATGTCAATAGGAAATCTACAGGTTGGTGTTTTCATTGATGCCAAATTTGTGTTGATGAAGTTTTTTGCATGATGAAGATGTCAAGGATATTGAGAAAATTGTGAAAAAGAAGAAAACAGGTTGTTGCAGGTTGTGCATGTGTAGTTGAAATATCAAGAGGAAGTGTTGTGAGTACATGGAGCTATATTTTTGTTGTAGTTTTTGAAGATGAGTTGGAATGATGTAATGAGTTGAGATGATGTCTCTAGTACTTGGTTTCCAAGTGCTTTTGAGAAAAAAATGATAAACAGAGAAAATAGTGTTGTGCAAGTGTTCAAAATGTGCTTCGTATTGTGCTCCATGTTTCTTCTGTGTTGGTACTATGCCTATGTGGTTTTGATAAATTGTTCAAGGTTGTTAGAGGTTTCTATATCTAGAATTTTGGATTCTAGATCATTGGTTAGAAGAAGTTGTGTTCACTAGTTTGTGAACTTGTTGTGTAGTGTTGTATAGAGGTGTCTGGGAGAAATGTATTTTCTCCACATTTCTCGGCAGTTGATTTTCAATAATTTTGGTTTTGAAGGAGAGTTAATGGCGTTGTTCTCTTGTTTGTGTTAAGAGGATTTGTGGTCATGTGTGTCGGAAGTTTCAAATTATCTTAAGTGTTTACTTAATGTTTAATGTGTTTTCAAGGGTAATGACCGACCTGGTGTTTACATTGCATTAAAATATGTTTAAGAATTAATTAAGGCACAACATGGTGCGTGAGATTTAATTTAGGTCTCAATTAAGTGTTGTTTTGGTCCACTTTCATTCCTATCCATCATGGGAATGTTTAGTGCTGACCTAATTTGAAATTGCAAAGTATGAAGCATGCATTTTCAACCTTGGAGAAAGTATTAAAGGTGGAGGACAGTATAAGTATGAGTCAAGATGTTGAAGGTTGTCAAAATAGAAAAGACACTAAATAAAAAGAGCTACGTGATGCAAGTGATGTGAATCTCTGAAGAGTAAAGTGCAAATTTGAGTAGAGCAATGCAAACTTCAAAGTGTTAGATTTTTAAATGTAGTGAGATGAAGGTGTCCACAATATTTCATACAAGGCTATGAAAGTGTTGGAGCATTTGTGGTGGATTCCTTGTTGTACTGAGAATTTTTTCTCTGTGTAACATTTCTCTTTTTTCTTCTTGTGTTCTTTCTATGGCAATGAGCCTTGGTTGTTAGCCTTTTTAGACAGTGTGTCCTATTCTGGAAGTGAGCCCTTGTACTAGTTTCATAATTAATTATATTGTGAGCTAATTCTCACTATGGTTTTTCCCTTATTGGTTTTTCCATGTAAATCTGGTGTTCTCTTGTGTATGGTTTTGTTGTTTCAGTTTTGATTATCTGCATTTAATGTTTAATCACATTAACATAATAAGGGTTTAATGAATGCATGTGGATCCGATTACTATTGAGGATTTTGATGTTTTAAATTACTGCAAATGATTCACCCCCCTCCTAATTGTCTTGTTCATTCAAAAATTGGTATTAGAGTAAATTTCCTTAGAGAAGAGCTTAATCGCTTAAGGTGGATCTGGGATGGCGAAGCAAATTGATTGCCCTAGATTTGATGGAACAAACTATGCATTTTGGAAGAAAAATATGGAAGGATATCTATTAGCTCATGGATTTGAAGTTGACAAGGTAGTAAAGAATCAATATGTTCCTCCTCCGAATGGTCCAAGCTTAAGTGAAGAGATCAAGGCACATGAAGTAAATGGTAAGAAAAGATTTATTTTGATGAACAATCTTTCAAATTCTGAATTGGTTAATGTTATGAATCTTATGACTGCTAAAGAAGTTTGGGATAAGATTGAAAGTATTTATGAAGGAGATGAAAAGATTAAACAAGCTAAGTTGTAGAATATAAAGGCACAATTTGAGACTATGGGAATATATGAAGATGAAACAATTTCAACGTAGGTTGATGAATTGGTAAGTGCTATGAGAGGTTTTGGTGCGCAAGTTAAAGAACCTAGGGTGGTAAAGAAAGTTCTCATAATTCTTCCTGATTCATACAGTGAAAAGGTATTTTCTATTGAGGAAATTGAAAATTTTAATACTTATTCTAGAGATCAATTGATTGGTACACTAACTTCATTTGAAATGAGAAAGCTTGGTTTAAAGAATGGTACAAAAGTGGAGATTTCTTTTAAGGCTAGAAAATCATAAAATATTGAAGATTCAAATGGAGATGATCTTGATGATGTGGAAGATAACTTTGTGAGAAGGATGAAAAAGGGCACCAGTAAGTATAAAGGTAAACTACCTTTCAAATGTTTCAGTTGTGGAAATGTAAGTCATTATATTTCTAGATGTTCAAATAGAGCTATGAACAATAAGAATAAGGAGAATAAAGGAGAGATTATTAAAAAATATTATTATGTCAAAGAAGATGCTAGTATTTTTTATGATGAATCTAACTATTGATATTTTCATGATAATGAATGCTTGTTCTTGGCTATAAAAGAAGAATCTAGTTCTGCTAACTTTGAAAGTTGTGTGAAGGAAAGTGTTCTAGACAAGAAGGATAAGGTTGAAGGTAATTTGGTATTTTCTTTTCATGTTAAAGAAGATAAGAATTATTGGGTTTTTGAAAGTGGTTGCTCTAATCACATGACTGGAGACAAAAGTAAGTTTATTAAACTTGAAAATTATGATGGTAGATTAGTTAAATTTGTAGATGATTCAGGAGCTAATATTTTTGGAATAGGTTCAATAAGTTTTGATGGAAAGCATAATACTAATGATTAATATGTTTAGGGTTTAAGGCATAATATTTTGAGTGTTGGAAAAATGTGTAGCAAAGGATACAATCTTGTGTTTAAGGATGAAAGATGTGATATCAAAAAATAGTCTAGAACAATGATTGCTACTGGTAAAAGGATAGATGGAAACATCTATCAACTTAAGGGAGTTGATGGTCATTTCTTTATGTCTCAGATTAGTGAAAATTGGTTATGGAACTGAAGGATGTGTCATATGAATTTTGATAATTTGGTAAGAATCAGTTTAGTTCATGTAGTGAGAGACCTACCAAGAATCACAAAGCTTATCAATGTTGTTTGTAGGGATTGTCAGCTTGGAAAATAAGTAAGTAGTTTCAAAGGAAAGGAATAATTTGCTACCATATTATTGGAATTAATACATATAGATCTTTGTGGTCCTACAAGGGTGAGAAGTCTACAAGGTGACATGGATTTCATGATTTTTATTGAAGATTACTCTAGAATGACATGGGCTACTTTTCTTAGAGAGAAATCTAATGCATTAGATAAATTCAAGGCATTTAAAGCTATGGTTGAGATTGAAATGAATGTGAAAATAATTTTTTTGAGGTCTAATAGATATGGAGAGTTCACCTCCAATGAGTTTAACATTTTTTGTGAAGTTCATGGAATAAAGAGCCACTTGTCTTCCCCTAGAACTCCTCAGTAGAATGAAGTGGTTGAAAGGAAAAACTAGACGATTCAAGAAGCTGCTAGGATTATGATGGAAGAGGAAAATATACTAGAAGTCTACTAGAAAGAAGCAATTTTTGTTGTTGCTTACATAATAGATTTCAAGCTAAATCTAACAACATGAAGACTCCCTATGAGTTATGGTATGGAAGGATTCGTACTCTAAAGTAATTTAGAGTATTTGGAAGTAAATGTTATATCAAGAGAGATGAAGAAAACTTAGGAAATTTTGATGCAAGGTATGATGAAGGTATCTTCCTTGGATATTCTACTAAAATAAAAGCTTACAAATGTTACAACAAAAGGTCAAGAAAGATTGTTGAAAGTGAAAATGTGAAGGTTGGTGAAAATTTGTAGAATTCAATTGCAATAGATGGATGTGTCAGATGAACTTGATTATAGAGAAGTAGAAGAAGAAAAGTTGATGAAAAAGAAGTGTCTAATGAAGAGGAAGAAGCTCCAGAAAAGACCCCTAAGTATGTGCAAATGAATAATTTTTAAGATCAAATCATTGGAGATAAAAGGAAAGGAGTATTGACAAGAAGTAAAGTTGCTGAAGTTGAGGTAAATCTATGTTTACTTTCTAAAGTTGAGCATAAAATAGTGAGTGGGGCATGTAAAGATGAACATTAGATGAAGGAAATGGAAGAACTTATGCAAATTGAGAAAAATCAGACTTGGGAACTGGTTCCTAGACCGACAAACAAGAACATAGTTGGAACTAAGTGGGTATCTAGAAATAAGTTGAATGATAATGGATAAGTGGTAATAAATAAGGTAGGACTTGTGTGTAAGGGTTTCTCACAAGTGGAAGGAATAGACTTTAAGGATACCTTTTCTCCTATGGCTAGGATGGAAGCTATTAGAATGTTTTTGGAATTTGTAGCATATAAGGACTTTAAAGTTTATCAAATGGATGTGAAGTTTACTTTTCTGAGTGGTTTACATGGAACAACCATAAGGATTTCAGTTGTCAGATCAAACAAATATGGTGTGAAAATTGAAGAAGGAATTATATAGTCTTCAGCAAGCTCCTAGAGTTGGGTGTGCAAGACTGGACATATATTTGATACATCAACGATTCAACAAAGGCACCACAGACAATAATCTTTACTTTAAAATTGAGGAAGAAAATATTTTGATAGTGGTTGTATATGTGTGATGCAAGCAAGGTGGTTGAAACTCACATCCAACATAAAAATAACCTAACTCAATCAAGGAAACCTACCCTTGAAAACAAAACACTCAACTTGAACCAAACTCTTTCCAAGAGGCTTGTAGCCCTCAAAACCCAATTTTGCACAAAATATTTTAGTGAAGGCCGTACAAAGGCCAAAAAAACATCATTTAATACCTCTCACATATTCCCAAACATCACATCAAAAGAACTCTAATGGTTTCTTTGCAACAATATAGAGAACCACTAAACTACCATGTTTTAAGGCTACTAAATTAGACCAAATTAACAAAGGAAGTACTTCCCAATCTTTAAGTTATCACTCAAACTCTTTTTCAGACTCAAATTGTGATGTAAAACCATAGATTCTTTGATCATTTCCCAAGTTCATGACCTCTAGACCACTGTACCCTAAAACCCTCATTTATCATGCAAAACTCTAGGGTTTACTCAAACTAACAACACCCGGGCTTTCCAAATTCAGTCAACGCACCCAAAAACTCTTAAATACCCTACACATGGTCACAAATCCACCACAAGACCATTTCCTTAATTGTTTCATCAAAACACTATCTTGACACCATCATTTCACATAGAAAATGCATTATTGGATCCTAGGGTATCATCCGAGACCAAACAACTTGCTTCCCTTTATTCCTAAAAAATATTAGCACCTGCCTTTCCATCAAACAAGTCAATCCACTAAGTAATAGATTGGGATAGTAGGGGGATTGACAATTACATCATTTAAACAAAATCCAGACCCACAATTTTGTGTGTACTGGTTGCTATAGTAAATTGATGAAATCTCTCCAAAAATCTTGGGTTAGAGTCTCATAATTGAATGAAATGAAAGGTAATACATGTATTTACAAACCACAAAAAAGATCCAAACCATTTGAAGCTTGTACGGGACCGTACAGTACATGTAAAGTTCAGGAAACACAGGGAAATTGTAGAAAAAGCAGTTTGTTGTATTTGGAGTTCTTTAATACAATCACCAACCACCGAAACTCGAGCCATAGAGAGGCCTT
Source organism: Sequoia sempervirens (assembly GCA_007258455.2). Lineage (NCBI taxonomy): Eukaryota > Viridiplantae > Streptophyta > Pinopsida > Cupressales > Cupressaceae > Sequoia > Sequoia sempervirens. The sequence goes on along the minus strand of VDFB02040419.1, from coordinate 24,388 downwards.
TATACATATTTCCATTAAAATTCGAACCTCCCAACGTTCCTAACTAATTTTTAGATTCTTTTGTCCCTTCATATTCCTAATAATTTGCATTTTGACAATTATTTTGCTTGACAACATTTACAATTTTGTGCAACTTTTTCCTAATTTGACACCTATGGCTTGAAACCACCCAAATACATTGAAAATGGTCTTGTTAGACCTTATTTAGCATAATTAGACTAAAAAAACCCCTATCTACCCTTAACTCAACTATTGACCAACTTATCACGTCTTCAAATGAAAAAAATTGCACTTAAGGGTTTAGGTTCTCCTGCACCATACACCCCCACAGGAAAACAACTCATGACACATGAGTTGCATGTAGTACCAAATTCTCCAAGCTTCATACATATTCCTCTAGTCTACAAACACTTTCCACTGGTCCAAGTTTTGAGATCTCATAAACTATCCTACAACTTTAATATTCTTGACTTTGTTTGCATATTTATTTGCCTTTATCTCTGTCATCTAACCTACCATCTGTCTTCCATATTTCATTTGACCAAAACCTGATTTCTTTCCTTCATATGCACCTACAAACAAACACTTGTTAGAAACTACTTGCATTGAATTCTTCTTTTTTTCAACTTCTTCCTTGCATCTATCCTTATCTTCTTGTACACTTTGTCCTTGCATCCCTATCATCAGACTTTTTGTTTTTTTAGCCTTTTGTACCATCCTACTATTAGATTTATAATTCACTGTCCCTATAGAGCCTTCACACTTTGAAACATTATGTCCAACTAATGGACATACACTGGATCCTACCATGACATTTGTATCCCAATTCACTATCATCTTACCTTGCAGACTTGATTCAATCTTCTTACCTGCTACCAATGCTTTCTCAGACTTTGGACTGATTACATCATCAAAATTTTTGTCTTCCTTCACAACATCAACAAACTATTTCTTCCCACAGATGATTACTTTTTCCTTACCCTTCTCATCTTCGACCAAAGGAGTTAAAACAAACTTGCATCCATCCTTCACTATTGTATATGTTTTTTCTCTACCATCATACAAGGAATGCATGCCATACTGCCAAGGTCTACCTAGGAGTAGGTGACAACAATCCATAGGAAGAATATCACAAACTACACTATCTTTATAACCTCCAATCTGAAATTCAACAACTGCTTTTTCATTCACTAGCAAGGACTGCCCATCACTCAACCATGACACTTCATAAGGAAATTCATGAGGAACCTTTTGTAAATTCAACTTACTCACCATCTCACTAGACACCATATTCTCAGTAGATCCAGAATCAATGAAAATTCTAAATACCTTATTATTGCACTTACATATGGTCTTGAAGATGCTCTTTCTTTGCAATGGCTCCACCTCCTTTGTTGCCTTCACTATAGTCTTCCTCATCATCAACATTTCCCTTGTTTCAGAAGCAGCCCTGAAACTTGCAGAAGTTGTGCTATCACATTCCTCTTCTTGAATGATTTGTGCCCTCCTAGCAATCCTTTTTTCACCACTTGATGAGCTACTAAACTTGTCAAGACATTTCCATGATGGATGACCATACTCATTACAAGTATAACATATCCTTGCAAAATCATTAGAGTTTCTACCACCACTAAACCTTCACCTACCTCTAAAATGTCCTCTAGCATAAACACCTTGCTCCTTACCTTTATTGGCTTTTTCTTGTTCCTCAAATGGCTACTTTGGTGTAGGGATTGATCCTCTCCCTCTTTTGTTAGTACCTCTTCCTCTCACTGATTTCTCTTGCCTTCTTTTGAGCTTTTCCTCCACCCTGATTGCTAATTGAAAACATTCTTCCACAAACTTTGGGTTAGCAACAACAAGTTCATCTTGAATATTAAACCTGAGACCACCTAGATATCTAGCTAATTTTTTAGCCTCATCCTCATCCCTTCTTGACCTTATACTTAATTTGTAAAATTCATCAGTGTATGACTTAACATCAAGATTTTTTTGTTTTAAACCTTGCAACTTCTTATACAATTGAACTTCATAATCTTTTGGAAGAAACTTACCTTTTAGTTTTTGGACCATCTTGTCCCAAGAAGTAATCCTTGATTTTCATTGTTTTCTTCTCTTTGCTTGCTTGTAATCCCACCATAAAAGAGCATAAAATTTGAGTTTTGTTTTTGCTACCTTCACCATCTGCTCATCTGAAATGTCTTCACTTTCAACGTAATTATCTATAGTAGCAATCCAATCAAGCAATTATTCTTCATTTAAATTTCTACCATACATAGGAGGATCAAATATTACCTTCATTGAACCACCTTTCATTTCTTTGAGCATCTTTACCATCCTTTGACCTTTAGGGTCTAGTTCATCAACATCTTCATATTCTTCATCATCTTCTTCTATTTCACTCTCTTCATTCTCATCTCTTCTTTTCTTTGTCTCCAAGGAAACAAGCCTTGTCAAAACTACATTATGTGATTCCAGAAGCTTAGCATGCTTCAACTTTGGATTTTTCAACTCTCTAGCAGCACCAACATCCTTCGGAGGCATCTTCACCAATCTACCTTTTCTCTTTTCAATCACTTTCTTCAAACCTGCAAAAGATAGTCAAATCACCAACAAGAGACCTTGCCCCTAAGCTCTGATACCACCTAATGCAAGCAAGGTGGTTGACACTCACATCCAATGCAAAAATAACCTAACTCAATCAAGGAAACCTACCCTTGAACACAAAACACTCAACTTGAACCAAACTCTTTCCAAGAGGCTTGTAGCCCTCAAAACCCAATTTTGCACAAAATATTTTAAAGAAGATTATACAAAGGCCCAAAAAACATCATTTAAAACCTCTCACAAATTCCCAAAAATCACATCAAAATAACTCTAATGGTTTCTTTGCAACAATATAGAGAACCACTAAATTTTCGTGTTCTAAGGCTACTAAATTAGCCCAAATTAACAAAGGAATTACTTCCCAATCTTCAAGTTATCACTCAAAATATTTTTTCAGACTCAAATTGTGATGCAAAACCACATATTCTTCAATCATTTCAAAATTTCATGACCTCTAGATTGTTATACCATAAAACCTTCATTTATCATGCAAAAGTCTAGGGTTTACTCAAACTCATAACACCTGGGCTTTCCAAATTCATTCAATGCATCCAAAAAATCTTAAATACCATGCACATGGTCACAAATCTATCACAAGACCATTTCCTTCACTATTTCATCAAAACACTATCTTGACACCATCATTTCACATGGAAAAATGCATTATTTGACCCTAGGGTATTATCCTAGACCAAAAAACTTACTTCCCTTTATTCCTAAAACATCCTAGCACCTACCCTACCATAAAAAAAATTCAATCCACCAAGTAATAGATCAAGATAGTAGGTGGATTGACTATTATATCTTTTAAACAAAAATCAGACTCTGTGTGTACCGACTGCTATTGTAAATTGATGAAATATCTGCCTAAATCATGGTTAAACTCTCAAAATTGAACCAAATGAAAGATAATACATGTATTTTCAAGAAAAAAAAAAGATTCATACCATTTGAAGCCTATTCAGAACTATATAGTAGATGTAAAGTTTAGGAAACACAAGAAAATTATAGAAAAAGTGTTTTGTTGTATTTGGAATTCTTCGATAGAATCACCAACCACCCAAACTCGAGCCATAGAGAGGTATTTATACATGTTTTCATTCAACTTCCAACTAACCAACATTCCTAACTACTTTTCAAATTCTTTTGTCCCTTCATATTCCTAATAAGTTGCATTTTGACAATTATTTTGCTTGACAACTTTACAATTTTGTGAAACTTTTTCCTAATTTGACACCTATGACTTGAAACCACCCAAATACATTGTAAATGGTATTGCTAGACCTTATTTATCATAGTTTGACTCAAAACATCCCTATCTACCCTTAACTCAACTATTGACCGATTGATCACATCTTCAAATGAACAAATTTGCACTTAAGGGTTTAGGTGCTCCTACACCAATGTGGATGATATTATCTTTGGTGGAAATGAAGCTACATGTAAGAAATTTCAAGATGAATCTAAAGAAAAACCTGTTGTAGTAGTGAAGAGGATGTTCAAATATTTAAGAGGCATTTTATATTTTGGTTTGTGGTATCCTAAGGATACTAATTTCACATTAAGTGCTTATACAAATGTAGATTGGGTTGGTTGTGTTGATGATAGGAAAAGTACAAGTTGTGGTGCATTATTTCTTGGATATATATTGGTGTCATGGTTAAGTAAGAAGAAATATTTAGTTTCCTTATCCATTGTAGAGGTTTATTATATTGCTATATCATTATGCTATACACAAGTTTTGTGGATGTGATGTAGGAGAATCCTAGGTGAACAAGCTATCCACATCACCCAAAAACATTTTTAGGTTTAATTTCTAGTTTTGGTTTGCTTTGGGTTGGTGTTCATAGGAATTTATTAGCCTCACCAAACTTTTATGTCAATCAAGTATGGCAAGAATCAACCTTCGTTGGCATTGATTATCGTTAGAGATCAAAAAGTGTCTTTACTGCACCCTCGCAATGGTTATTGGGTAGGCTTGAAAAGTTGTAGGATAACTATTGTCCCACGATACAATGTTTGGAGGTGAGTGGTGTTGAGGGATGAATTGGAGGTTATCACCACCATGTGGAAAAATATTAGGTTACCTGGGAGATTACAGTGAGTAGTTGATGTAATTGGAATAGGTTAACTACCACCCCATGGTCGTTAGCAACTAGTATGGTGGGATTGTGGTGTAACATTATTGTATACACCTAAAAATGGTCTAGATAATCTAATTAATTAAATATGATTTATTTAATTAATTGAACTTCTAATTCATCTACTTATAAATAAATAGAAATATTTATTTATATAGTTCACTTCTTTATTCTTTTATCTTTATCATATTAATTCATTTTAATTAAATAAACACATTAAATACTTTATTTTATTTAATTATCACATTTCTTCTATCTTAATTTAATAAACATATTTTAATAGTTTGTTTTATTAAATTAAATATCTTTTACTAATTTGAAATAAATCCAATTTTCAAATTGGTCACATTTCTACAGCTTTATCCCTCTTCATGCATTTCCAAACAAAGTTGAATGCTTTAGTATAATAAATTCATGTTAACTTTCAACAGATAAATTGGAGACAAATTGGAAACAAATTGGTTGTCTTCTTCCATTGATTTCTCCCTATCATTTGGCATAATTTTTTATGGGGAGGAACACTCTCCATGATCTTCTCCAAATTCTTCATCTTTGACCATTGATTCCTTCAAATCAAATCTAGACCCTTGCTTTGCTTCCACATCACAATATGCTACAAAAAATCTATAAATATAGCTTCTTTCTACAAGAAATGGATCCCAACTTTGTGCAATCTTACTCTGCAAAAATAGCATTAGAGCAATTAAGAATTTGAGAATTGAGTATTTAGCAAATAGAATTAAGCATTTAGCATCATGGCTTTAATATTAGTTGTATCTTAATTAGTTTATGATAGCATTATTTTCATATTATATCCATATCAATCATTATCATGTCATTTTCAACTATAGTAGCATCATTATATGATATAGCAATCATCATATAGGATTAGATTCCTGCATTTTAACAATCATAGTGCTTACATAATCTGAGAGCCATTGTGATTTAATAAATCCTTGGAGATAGAGAGCAATGGGACAGTTTTGAGAGATTCCTTGTATTTTAATTAGATTAATTGTTTGTTTAAATCTCTTAATATAATGTCTGATTGATTGTGTTTTATTTACATATTCACATATTTTACTCACACATAAATTGGTGCCCACCGTGAGCCCAAAAACCCCATTTTTAACATTATTTTTATTGAAAAGTGTGCTTACATATTTTGATGTGATTTCTTTAAGCACGACCGAGAGTTCTTTTAGCGCATCTGAAACATTTTCTGGCATAGCTAATCTCTATTATAGTGCATCTAAGACATACATTGGTGCATAGATTTAATACTTTGGTGCATCAGGGGGTTCTTATAGCGCATCTAAAATTTCTTTTTGCACATTCATTGATTTCTATAGTGCATAGAACTATTTTTTTAGCGCATCTGAATAGTATTTTAGTGCATATGCTAAAAGTTTTAGCGCATCTATCTAATTTTGTAGAAAATTAAAATCTTGGATATTGATCACTATTTTTTGTGTTGTAGGTACGAAGTACGCTTGTTAAAGACATTTGTAGGAAACTACTATGCTGGTCAAAGATATTTATTCAAAATTACTAATTGTGTTTGCAGGGGCTGGAGTTGTCTTTATTGCTTTCTCTTGATTAAATTAGGCACCTAGCTTAATCAAAAGATTAAAGAACCCTTGTCTATTGTGTTTGAAAAGTGATAGGCCTATGCTTTCCCCTTCACTGGGTGATCAGGATGCTAGACTCACTATTTATGCTTTATTAACACCTCTAGAAGGCCTGTTGTAGTGGGAAAAAGTACTCACCCTATGGGAATGACCTAAGTGGGAACAACTAAATCCAAGTTTTCCAACCCACTCTAATCAAAAGTGAATTTTGGGAAACCCAAAATTCAATTGAAGTGTGCAAGATAACCATCCCAAAAACCTTTGTTCTAAAGGTTGGGAGGTCTCATGAGGGAGTTTATCATTTTTTGTGCCAAATGGAAACCCTTTCTATGAATTTTAAGTTAGAATCCAATCGAGTTAGTTTTCAAAAACTTTCCATATCACAGTGCAAGGGGAGGGAAGAATCTTCCCCCAAGACACTCACCATATAACTATTAGAGACCCTAGCCAAAATTGGAGGATTCAACTTTAGTTAAGACTTGGGAAAGGAAAAAATATGGGCGCCCTCTAGGGGTGACAAGGTAGTGCAAGCTGACATAGTTGAAAGCTATGGGATGTGATATTTTTAGTGACCTTTGAGATTAGAAAAGTTCTTGAACTGTATTATCTTGTGCTATACCTATGGAAATTGAAGGAATTAGACCTAATTCTAGAATACACACTTACTGTTTAATACATAGACTTGGAACAAATATTTACAAACTTGTTGTTGTGTGTAAAGTTGTTTACAAAGGAATCATCCAATTAGAGCACTAAATTCCCAAGATTCACAAAAAAAACAACCACACAAATTTCCATTGATCAGAAATTTATACCTTGGAAACATCCTTTTTACTGGTTAAAATTAGAACAAACAGATAGACTATCAAAATCACAGAATGTTTCTAGATTAGCGCATACATCCTTTGATTTGGTGCATTAGTTACCTCTTGTAGCACATCTGAGTCATACTGTAGCGCATCCATAGATTCTCTTAGTGCATCTAGGGCATACTTTAGTACAACTATTCCACTTTCTAGCACATCTGCATATCCATTTAGCACATTCATAGTTGTTAGATTTAACTAGAAATCACATTTAGGGGAAGTTTAGCATATCCTTGGATAGTTTCAGTACATTGACCCATACCTTAGTGCATCACAGTCATCCTACAATGCATCTAGACCATATTTTAGTGCATTGACCCTATCTTTCAGCACATCCAACTTATTTTCTGGTGCATAGGAGTAACAGTCTAGCGCATGTAGTCTATTTACCAGTGCATCCATGATTTGTTTTAGCGCATCTATGTATAATTTTAGCGCATCTGAGGTCTATTATAGAGCATATAGAAAATAAAAAACCAGAGAGCTATTTTCACTACCTGTCAGACAGTTAACATCAAAATTCAAGATTTTTATCAAAATAGAAGTTTTCCTCAGTCGGACCAGTGTACCTCTAAAAACTTACATAAACTGGACTTTAAAAGTGAAATTCTTCCAAATTAAACTAAGATCTAATACCTTAAAGTTCATAAATTATCAAACAAACTATTGATTATAAAGCTAAGTTTCATAATAAGATTTGTCATCCTACCATCATGAAATGAAGTTGTATAATCAGATTTAACTAAATCTCATCAATAGAATTTATCATTCTATTAGTTAGTATCCTTGGCACTACTCCAAACAAAGATCAAATTTTAGTTAAAATTGCAACATTTGTATGCCCATTTTAACAAGAGCACAAAGAAAAAAATGCAAAGAAAAATAGATTGAAACTCTAAATACCATGGCTAAAGAAAATCCTTTTCATAGATTTCATAAAGCTAATCCTAATGAAATAATTGAAGAGGACATCCAAACTACACAACAAGATCCTAAATTCCACAAATTTATGGAGAAATTTTTAGAAAAAGATGGAGAAAGATACTTTTTAATGCTAGCTGATCTAGGTGCAAAACTTCCAAAGGACTTTGATGTTAATTGACTAAAAGAAGCACCCAAAAGAGCTGAAACTGAACCACAAAACACAAATCAAGTGGCCACCTTAATACATCAAATGAAAAAATTGCAACAACTCCAATATATGCAAAAAGGAACCATGAAAAGATACTTGTTACAAGACATTTGTCCATATTCTTTTGATCCAAGTGTAGACATGATACCATTTCCTAGACATTGTGAATTCCAAAATATGATAAATATAATGGTAAAACTAATCCTATAGATCATGTGATGGAATTTCGAACCATGAGTTTAGAGTTTGCACAAGGGGAAACTTATTTGATGAGGTTGTTTCCAAGAAGCCTAGGAGGTCAATGTATGGAATGGTTCTCTAAGTTACTACCAGGAATTTGATCCTTTGAAGACTTGGTTAACAAATTCATCACTCAGTACTCTTATAACATACAACATGAGATAACAATAAAAGACCTTTACAATACAAAAAAAAAAGAAAAGTGAAACATTTCTCTCATTTTTACAATGATGGTGAAGATTGTTTGCTAGGTATCCTCATCCCATAGCTGAAGAGGAAAAGGTGGAACTATTCATTGACAATTGGACTAATGAGATGAGCTACAGGCTTGAATTACAATGCCCACCCACCTTTGAAAAAATGATTGAAAATGGGCTCAAGATTGAAGAAGCTTTGGTCAAGAGAGGGGTATTAAAAATCTACAATGAGGGATCATATAATGCAAGCTCCTCGAATCACTACAAAAATGATAAACCAAAGTTTTGGCAAAAGAATAGAAATGATGGTAACAATGGTGTTGTAGCTAAAACACAAAATGTGAAACCAGTATTTAATTTGACAACATCTACCAACAAGACCAATCAAAACAACAACCAAGACATCAATCAAAATGCCAATCAAAACAACAATCCTGACAATGTTGAATCTAAACCACAATCATTTCAAAAACCATCAAAACAAAGAAGATTCACATCTTTGGGACAAACACTCGACTCAACAATGAGAGAAATTATTACACATAGAATTATCACATTACTAGGGCCACGAAACTAGGAACCATGAGTCAAGCCATCTTGGTGGAATGATGTAGACTACTGTGACTTTCATTAAAAAAAAGGGGCACAAAACAAACGATTGCATGCAACTAAAACACTTAGTGCAAGATTTGATTGATAACAAAATAATCGTTGTAGAAGGACATCAAATGAACAATGATCATGGAGATTCAAAAATCCCTTACCAAATTGTGAAAAGGGAGAATCTTCTTCTGCAAACAACAAAAGTAAAAATGTGAACTACATTTATGACACCACCATTATTCATATTTCTATAGTTGAAGATAATGGTGCATCTGATACTCAAATTAATGACATCATACCAAGAAATCTGATTACAAATATTGCAGCAACTAATAATCAGATTAATGTCATTAAAATTAGAGAAAAACAAGACTATCAACCAAACAATGTGACAACAAGGGGGAAATCCAAAGTAATATTGAAAGGAGCTACATCCAAAACAACTAATGCCCCTTCAAATTAGTACAACATAGTTGATCAATTATAGAAAATTCTAGCTCAAATATCAATATTGGAACTCCTTAAAATTTCACCAGCGCACAAGGAGATTTTGGAACAAGCTCTTGTAGCCACCACGGTACCCAATAATCTGGAAGTTGATCAATTCCACCTCTATGGTGGGACACTTGACCACACCTCATTGCCTATCATTTTCTAAAAATGATGAAGTATCACTCAACCATCCCCACAATGCTACCCTTCACATTGAGGTTTTAATTCACAAACATTGTGTTAAATGTGTTCTAATAAATGGTGGAGCTGGTTTAAATATTTGCACTTTAAAACTTATCCATGCACTGGGATATTCTAAAAAATGCTATTGATGCTAGAGGGAAGATCAAAATAAAATCCTATGATGAAGAAGAGAGATCCTCCAAGGGATTGATCATGTTACCTATACAAGTGGGACCAGTTGTGAAAAATATAGTTTTCCAAGTGTTAGAAAAAGAGTTGACAAATAATATACTTTTGGGACATCCTTGGATTCATGAAATGCAAGTAGTGCCTTCAACGTATCATTAGTGCTTGAAATTTCCTGTCAGTGGACAATATGTCACTATTTCAATTGATTACAATAACCCTCAATATTGTAACACACTTAAAACAACTCAAAACACTTTTGTGCCACATAACAGAGAAGCAAGCACTCCTAGTTCTCCAAATAATGAAAGGAACCTAAATGTTGTATCAAAATGGGTTGAGAAAAAGGACCAGTCAAGAGATAAAGGTGTTGATGATTCTACTCCATCAAATAATTAAGGTCAAATAGATACTCTATCAAATCAATTTGAGAAAAATATCCACTTAAAAGACAAAGGCATGGGAGAATATTCAATGGAGCAATCTTTGAGTCTTTCAGAATTGTTGCCTTCTCCAAGAACATATGGACAACCATCAACATCAAAACAACAATCCTCACAACCTACCATAGTCTTTGATGGCATATTTTTAAAGAAAGAAACTTTAGTTGATGAATCCAAAGATGAGGCCATCCTCAATTGGCTATACAAAGATGAGGAAGCATCTGCATCAGCAAACATCAGCATACAAACAGATCAATATGGAAAATGGAAAACAATCTTAGAGAAAATGGGGTATGAAGGACAAGGAGATATTGGAAAAAGAAAAGAAGTCATTGTAGAACCAATCCAACCTCACACTTCATTCAAAGGACAAAACAAGACTAGGCTACATGAAAGAGACAAAAGAAGAACTCACTCATAGAGTTGTTGAAAGAATCCTTCAAATGCGAGATAGTTCTAAAACAAATTCCAATGAATATGAGTGGGATGCTTTATCTAAAGTATCATATGAGGAAAAAAAATTGATATAATAAAGGAGTATGCACCTACACATACGGAGGGACAAAGCTTAGGGACTAGATCCCTTGTATTTGGATCACAAAATATTGAGTGAGATAGATGAATTGGAGGAGGGTAATATCATAGAACTCGATATCACTATAGAAAACTTTGATAACGTTGCTATCAGAACCCTCACAGTCATTGACCTTAGCCAAGCTGGTGACCTTTTACCCTTAATACACCTTGAAATTATCGACTGGGAACCAACTGAACCTATCAATATACCTATGTTTGCAAATGATGACGCCATTGTTAAATTCCTTTATTTTGATGAACCTAACACAAGTTCCAATCATAAATCTCATAACGAAGCTTTGAGTCAGGAGGGTGTCAAATCTCCCAGTTGCAAATATGAAAATATGAAAAATGGATCTAATGGTGAAAACCATTAAATGGAAGTATTAGATCTTGAAAAAGTAAAAGTAAAGAACACATCTAATGGTGAAAAATTATCTGAGGCACTGAAGGATGGGATATTTGACACTCTTCCAGAACACTATCATGAGAGATCATCAGTGTTGGTGGAGCCTACATAGTCTATCAATTTTGGCACAATAGAAAAAGAAAAGACGCTACATCTGGTAGCATCCATGACTAAACAAGAAAATCCTAAGTTCACCAAGTTCTTTGAAGAATGAAAAATAAAATTTGCTTGGTCTTACTCTGATATGCCAAGTTTAGACCCATATCTCCTAATGCATCACTTATCTCTACCATCTAGATTGAAACCTGTGAAGCAAAAACTAAAAGATAATGCATCCACATATCACCTTGTTGGTAAAATCAGAATTGAAGAAATTGTTAGATGCAGGATTCATTTGATCTATTGATTATGTTGAGTAGATTTCTAATATTGTACCTATTTCTTAACTAGATAGCAACATCAAAATATGTAATAACTTCAAAGATCTCAACAAGGCATGTCCAAAGGATGATTTTCCTTTGTCAAACATTGAAATCATTATAGACTTGACAACAAGACATGCCATGTTATCACTAATGGATGGATTTTTAGGTTATAATCAAATCAAAATAGCACAAGATCAAGAGAAAACAACATTCACATGTCCCTGGGGAACATTTTGTTGGAACATCATGCCTTTTGGTTTGAAGAATGTAGGGGCCACTTATTAGCAAGCAATGACCACCATTTTCCATGACATGATGCACACTTTCATGGGGGATTACATGGATGACCTATTGGAAAATTCTTTCACCAGAGAAAGACATGTGGAAATCCTAAACAATTTTTACCAGATTAGAGAAGTTCAATGTCAGATTAAATCCTAAGAAATGTGTGTTTGGCATGACATCAATGAAGCTTCTAGGATAAATAATTTTAGAGAAGGGTATCGAAGTGGATCCCACCAAGGTCAAGGCCATAATGGAGATGCCGCCACCTAAGAATATTAGCAAGCTACGGTCTTTGTAGGGAAGGCTCTAGTCTATCTGAAGATTCATCTCTCAATTGGCCAACAAGACTAATCCGTTTAATCACCTATTGCACAAGAATGTTCCATTCAGATGAGATGAGAAATGTGAAGCTTCTTTCAGTCAACTAAAACAATATCTAGTGCCTCCACCCATATTTATGACACTAACAGAAGGAAAACCATTATTACTTTACATAGCAACAACTAAAATTTATTTGGGTATTCTATTAGCACAGGAAGATCATGAGGGAAAAGAAAGGGATATCTATGATATCAATAGAACATTAAATGGATATGAAATAAACTATACCTTCATTGAAAAGTCTTGTTTGGCAGTAGTATTTGCTACTCAAAAGTGGCTGCATTACATGTTAACCCACACTATCAAACTCATAGCAAAGATTGATCCACTAAAGTATTTACTCAAAAAGGCTGCACTAACAAGAAGACTAGCCAAGTGGGTAATGATCTTGAGCGAATTTGATATCCAATATGTAGATCAAAGAGACATCAAGGGTCAGGTGATAGCTGATCAACTAGCTGAAGCACCACTACAAGATGATGATTCAATGAGCATTGAGTTTCCTAATGCAGATGTCCTTACCATGACAACACAACAATGGATGCTATATTTTGATGGGTCCTACACGCAATGTGGGTCAGGTGCTGGAATCCTATTTGTCACACCTCAAGGACATACCATCCCAAAATCCTATAGAAACATGTTTTCTTGCACAAATAATATAGCCGAATATGTGGATTAATCATCGACATGAAAGTGGTAGTTGAATGGAAGATCACAGAGTTGCAAGTGTATGGAGATTCACAACTAGTCATTAATCAGGTGAACGATGTTTATTAGACAAAAGATGAGAAGTTGATTTCGTATAATAAAATGGTGGATGATTTCAAAAAGTACTTTGTTGAAATCAAATTTGAACAGATTCCAAGAGCAGATAACAAAGCTACTAATGTTAAGGCAACAATTGCTTCCCTTCTACAAATATCAGAAATGTGAGGCCATTATGAGTTTATGGTGGAACAAGTGTCTAATATTTCTTATGATAATCCTAAATACCAAACCATATGCCATCTAGTTGACATTGAATCCTTAATTTATGGGAAGATCTATGTTTACCTGAAAGACAATACCCTTCCACCTCATTTGTCCTAAAACCAGAAATGAAACTTCACTCGCCAAGCCGCACATCATACCCTAATTGCTAAGATAATTTACCATTGAGGTCTTGATGGTACTCTCCTTCAGTGTCTAGAACATAATGAATCTAAGATGGCCTTATGTGAGGTTCATGAAGGTATCTGTTGAACTCATTCAAGTGGACTAACTCTCACTAAGAAACTCCTACGTTTGGGATATTACTAGCAGATTATGGAGGAGTCTTTTCAGTTTGTTAAAAAGTGCCAAAAATGTCAAATCCATGGTAACCTCATACATGCAATAGCACAAGAATTGCAACCATTCACATCAACACAAACCTTCTGTCAGTGGGGATTGGATTTTGTAGGTAAGATTCATCCGTCTTCATCCAATGGACAAAAATTCATAATCACAGTCACATAGTATTTTACAAAATGGATTGAAGTTGTTCCCTTAACAACAATCACTGGAAAATAGATTTCTTCTTTCATCGTAAATTACATCGTCTATTAGTATAGCATTCCTTAGTCCATTGTCATAGACAATTGTAGAACTTTTAAGAATAAGAATGTCCAAGAAATGTGTGAGAAGTTTCATATCTAGCATCATTTTTCAACACCATACTATCCTCAAGGGAATGACCAAGCAGAGGCCTCAAACAAAACTATTTTGAAAATCTTAAAGAAAATAGTCAATGATGTTGGACATGATTAACACATTCAACGAAACCCTATACTATGGGCATACCAAACCAAAATCCATACACCTACAAGAGCTACACCATATGCCTTGGTGTATGGATCAGAGGCCATTCTACCTATTGAGGTTGAACTACCATCACTCTGTGTGTCATTAAAGGGAATCATTTTAGATGAGGATTTTCAAGTGTCTAGACTTCAGGAGCTGGAACTATTGGATGAACGCTGTCAACAAGTTGTGGATCATTTTAAATCCTATCAAAAAAGGATGTCTACGAGTTATAATCACAGAGTAAAACCTAGAGCATTTCAAGTTGGAGACTTATTCTTAAAAGAGAATCCTTGAAATCAATAGGATAAAGAGAAGAAAGGGAAGTTTGAAACTAATTGGCTAGGTCCCTTTGTCATCATATCAGTCTATGGATCTGGAGCCTATTAGCTGTCTACACTAGAAGGGGATTTGTTTGATGAACCTATCAACAGTCTCCATCTCAAGAAGTTCTACACCTGAATCATCCAATGCACGGTTAAAGTCTTGAAAAATAGATAGACAACAAAAAAAAGCAAAAAAAGTCCTAAAAAATTGGAGGCCTTGATGAAAACTTGGCAAACAAGCATCTTGGTGATAACAAAAAAATTAAAAAAAAGAGAAAAATACAAAAAAATCATAAAAAAAAATCATAAAATCTAAAAGAGTGTAATAAAAACAAGTAGTGAAAATATGGAAATAGGTGCTATTTGTGATTTAAACTAGCTTTTCCATCTATTATATTCATGTGTTGGCCATTCACTTTCTCCATCATTCTTCCTATTGTCAAAGAGCCTCATGTACATATCTTGGCATTGTGGTCGTGTCTCACCTTAGCCTGGGGGAAAAATCCTAAACTCACTGGGGGCAATAAGCTTCCAACTTAAACAAATAGACAAAAAACACTATGACAATGCAACAAACACAATGATCATGGGGAAACTCAACATTGAACAATCAATCATCAATCATCAAAAAATCAAATCATCTACATCAAACAACTAAAATAAATCAATCAAAACAAATCTAAATGGATTATATTCTTTTGAATCATGATTTTATCACTTTAGCTTGAATGTTCAAATGTTGTACTTTGATTGTTGTTATCATTTCTCTAGAGCATCTTAATGGTGTATTGAACTAGAGAAGCTAGGAAGGAGAATAATATTTTCTTTGTTTGCTATCTGTGAGTTGATCATTATTACTATGTGAATTGTCGTGAGATGTGCTCTACAAAGGACCACTGATGACATTCCAAATTCACATAGTAAAATGATTAATTTTTATTTATTTACGTAAGAAATGCTCAGGTCATTTCGGTTTAATTATACATAGATTCTTGTGTTAACTTGCAATATCAAAAATCATAAAAGAAGTACTTAGGTCATCATGGTCTAAATTATACCATCGATGCTTGTACTCACTTTCAACATTTCAAAAGCTCAATGATAATAAAAGCATGATAAATGTATTGTTAAGATGAAAATGTTGCATATGTAGGTTTGCATGGTTAAATTAGATTGCATTCATTTTAGTTTTGCATATGTAGAATAGATTATTCCAAAGGTTGCCAAATATTTTCAAAAATGATGTTATCTTTTATCATTAATGGATTGAGTATACTTGACATTACCAAAAACATTATCATTCTCATGTAGTGGCATAATCATTTTCATTGTATATATTAGAATGCAATCATATTATTCATTCATTTATACATCATACATTAGAAAGTATCATCATATTGATAATTCATTCATTCATACATTACATCATATATTTGCATTTCAAAATTACCAAAAATAAATTGTGTTGTATCTCATTTGCATCATCATTTCATATACCATAGAAACATCATATCCAAATCATACATATAATTGCATTATCATATCATTCATGCATAAACATTATCATACATCTATCTGTCCATACATATATTACAATTATCATGCATCCATACATCATCATTATAGAATAATCATGTTAACATCATTTAGAAAGCATCCAAAATAATAATCCTATGCATTATCATATTCATTATTGCATCCATGCATATCCATAACATCATATAAAACATCACATGACATATAGAACAAGAAATTAAATGCATCCATCATAGACATACATCATAGAATCATATAAAACACATATAGATTGATAATCCATCGCATAGCCTCAAAATCATAATGTCAAAGTGTACATGAATATCCAAAGGTATAAAGAGATACATCAATATCACAAATGGCAATATATCATAGTGTCTCAGTTGAATTAGGAAGTATACATCATGTCCTAAAATGTAACAAATTTGTCATCATACCAGAGCTATGTCATGCTCCTCCCAGATGGTGTTGGAATCACTAGACCAATACCTTCTACACCAGATGGACCTACACCAAGCTCTCTTCGATCTCCTAGGAGTGGTTGTGTAACACCTCTGCTAGTTGTCTGAAAATGGGTCCTACTTGACCGAGACTGTGCAAAGCTTTCTCACCACTCTAGAGGAACCACCTCATGATATCTCTGTCTGTAGAACTCATCCCCCTGGGTGGTATGACGTACCTCTCTGAAATAATTTTCTATCCTAGTAACCTCTACAGCTTGCTATAATCTCTCATAGACGCCCTCAGCCTACCCCACCTGCTATTGTAGAGTGTTCCTCTCTATAGTAAGTGTGGTAACCTGTTCCTGCATCTGAACCTGTGCCTGATCCTGGGCTTGGACCTATGTAAGATGGGCCTATACCTAATGTACCTGCTATCTCATAGTAGCCCTCTCTACCGTCAATCCAGTAGTCTAGCCTTGAGCCTATGCTAACAAAACCTGTACCTACTCAAGCTGACCTTGTAGTGTTTGCACTTGCACTTGTAAAGCAACTATCTATTTCTACTACTACTACAAGGGTAACCTAATCTCTACGTGCTGCTAGGCCACTGCAACCAATGATCGCCTCTTGCGAGGAAATCTAAACTCTCGAACATCAAAAGATGGGCTACAAGCACCCTCATCTCCACCACCATGACCTCTGTCTCCATCACCTCCATCTCTGTCACCCCCATGACTATCATCTCTATCTCCATCGCCATCATCACTACTCTCTACCTCCTCCTCATCTCCTCCACCTCTCTACCACCTGTTCCCATGACCTATTGCCCTCTCCTCCTCATCTAATAATGGCACTAGCTCATCTAAAATGGTGATCCATGGGAATGGATGTAAGAAAAGGTATTGATCATACTCCTCTAATATGAGAGCCTTGATGATCTCTAGATGAATATCCCAAATAATGGCATGTAGACCCTGGTGCTCCTGCACTGCAACATCAAATGATAGGGTGGGTCCCTACTCTATGGCATCTATCTATCTCCATGCATAATGGGCAACACCCTAGGGCATACCCTGTACTCTACCATACTGTAGGAGTACCCTCCTTAGAAGAAATCTCTCAATAATAAAATGTGTCTACCCAATTAGGTACATAGATTAACACAAAAATGACATCTTAGTGTCATCCTCTGGCTACTGCTCACAATAAAGATACGACCACCATGTCACCAACTCTAATTCATCAAGAATCCTCCTCCAATTCTCCAATTTATCTAGCCTAGGCTGAGCAATTGGACCTGTATAAACATGTACATATGGTCTCATCGCGGGTTGCTATCTGTCTCCAACTGGGTGAGTGACTGCTATATGCTCCTAGGCCCAGACTTGAAGCAATGTGACCCCAATTGATAAACTCGCCCCTCAAAGGTAAACCACCTAGTGTAAATCATGGTATAGATGAGTGAGCATGCAACATCCCTAGGCATATCAGGTACCCTGAGTGATCATGCTCTCAAGAATCCCACCCCATCTAATTGAAAGTCTCTTTAACCTGTGATCAATACAAAGGAACCCTTTAATGAATCTAGCAAGTACAAATGACAATGTGGCATAGGAATTGATCATCTCTTTCCAAGGAATCTCATAGCTACATATTCGATCATCCTCAGATACTCTCCTTAGTGCATCGGTCTTTCCTTGCTCGCGAATCTGCTCAGCCATAATCCGGTCATCAATCAATCATTGAATCTCACCTATCATGAGATCAATAATCATCTAATCTATAAGGATCATCAACCAAAATCAAATCAAAGGCTGACGCAATTGAAAATCATAAAAATCAAGGAGTGACTAAAAATTATATCATTCTGACTTGGATGTGCCACAACAGTATTTCTATGTGCTAAGAGGTTAAATGTGTTAGAAAAATTCATAAATGTGCCAAAAGAGTCTATCAATGTACCAAATCAGTGAATGCACCATTTAAATTCATCAATGTGCTAATCTAGGGCATCAATGCGAGAAATGATCATATGCACTAATTTTTTGCTTTAATGCGCTAAATCAGGCCCTAAATGCGCTAAAATTTTCTATGCACTAGAAAAATGGACCTATACACTAAAAATCTATTCTATGCTCTACTTAGCTGTAACTGAATTTGACTTATACACTAAAAATCTATTCCTATGCGCTAAATTGTTCTATACGCTACAACAGTCATCACATGCCCTACATCGGAGGGTGTATGTGCTAAAACTCTAAAAACCAAATTCAAAATGTGAAAAATGAGGGAAAATTGAAATGCACAATTTATGAGGAAGTTTTTCAGGGTACATACTAGAGGTCCATACGTTGTTGGGTGGTTTTGATGTCACACACACTCAAATCAATGTGTGTGGTAGGGGATCACCATCTTGTCAAAATTGCTCTAAATCACTCACTCACTCCAAATTTTCAAAATCACAATGCACAAATGAAGCTTTAAATCACCTTTTTAACCTTTTTAAAGGTTAATTAAGTGGGATTTTTTTGGGGTTTATTTATTTTGTTTAACAAAGGGCTTAATTCATCAATTTCACATCTAGTAGACTAAATATCATTTTTTGGGGGATAAATCATTTTTGAATCATAAAATTTTGAAATCATCATCTAATCATTGAAAAATCATCGAAAATTTGAAAAATTTCAAAAAATAATAAAAATAAAAAAATTCATCAATTTATCTCCTGAGGGGGCATATATCCATCATCACCTAAAAAAAATGTCTAGGCCATATTGAATTTTTTTTGTCAGTACTAGCAGTAGCAACAAAAATTTCTTTGAAGCAATGCATAAACACATCACTTCAAAGAGGGGAAAAATGTATAGACCTAAAAATGGTCTAGATAATCTAATTAATTAAATACAATTTATTTAATTAATTGAACTTCTAATTCATCTACTTATAAATAAATAGAAATATTTATTTATATAGTTCACTTCTTTATTCTTCTATCTTTATCATATTAATTCATCTTAATTAAATAAACAAATTCAATACTTCGTTTTATTTGATTATCTAATTCTTGTATAATTATCTATTTCTTCCATCTTAGTTAAATAAACAAATTCAATACTTTGTTTTATTCAATTATCACATTTCTTCTACCTTAATTTAATAAACAAATTTTAATAGTTTGTCTTATCAAATTAAATATCTTTTACTAATTTGAAATAAATCCAATTTTCAAATTGGTCACATTTCTACAACTTTTTCCCTCTTCATGCATTTCTAAACAAAGTTGAATGCTTTAGTATAATAAATTGAACTCAACCTTCAACAGAAAAATTGGAGAAAAATTGGTTGTCTTCTTCCATTGCTTTCTTCCTATCATTTGGCATAATATTTTTATTGGGAGGAACAATCTCCATGATCTGCTCTAGCTTCTTTGTCTTTTACCATTGATTCCTTAAAATCAAATCTAGACCCTTGCTTTGCTGCCACATCACAATATTCTGTAGAAAATCTATAAATATAACTTCTTTCGATAGGAAATGGATCCCAATTTTGTGCAATCTTACTTTACAGAAATAGCATTAGAGCAATTAAGCATTTAGAAAATAGAATTAAACATTTAGCATCATGGATTTAGTATTAGTTATATCTTAATTAGTTTATCATAGCATTATTTTCATATCATATCCATATCAATCATTATCATGTCATTTTCATCTATAGTAGCATCATCATATCATATAACAATCATCATATAGGATTAGATTCCTACATTTTACAATATCTTGTTCTCTAGGTTGTCATTTTAACAATCATAGTGCTTACACAATCTAAGAGCCACTGTGATTTAATAAATCCTTGGAGATAGAGAGCAATGGGACAGTTTTGAGAGATTTCTTGATATTTCAATTAGATTAATTGTTTGTTTAAATCTCTTAATATAATGTCTTATTGATTGTGTGTTATTTACATATTCACATATTTTATTCACACAATTATAGCCATAGATCCATCTTGTGATTAAGGGTGGATATTCAAACAGGGATAACAAAAATCCAATAGTCACATTAATTTAGAATAGGGAAAGAGGAGAAGAGGGATGGATGAGGGAGATCTAAGAATGAGTTGAGGGGATCGAGGGAACAAGAAGAGAACTCGAGGCTGAGAAGATTGTATCATCAGGTTTTGATTATCTCCTTGTAGAGAGTCTTGTGCCACTAGGGTTTCATCAGTCCTAAAAAGAGAATTTTCTTGTTTGGGCATATCCTCATCTTCTAGACCAAAAGTATTATTTAGTGCATCATTAGCTTGATCAAACATATCCTCTTATTTGTTTGGAAAATGTGGAGTGAGGATACCAATTTTATGTTCTTCTTGAATATCATATTCATCCTGTTCTTCAAAAGAAACATTTTGCATTTGTTCCTTTTTATTTTGTTGATTTTTCCTCCTCTTCTCTTAGATTTTTCTATCTCTACCTCTCAAAAGAACCATTTTTCATTTGTTCCTTTTTATAGTTTGGAGGTTGAAGGGTCTTCCACTTCTCTCTTCCTCTTTTTTTAGGTATCATATGAGGGTTTCATTTTAGCATGAGGGATTTTGGAAGACTTTTGGGGTTTACTCTTGTTAATAGATTGAACCCTACTCTTGGCATGATTTCTCTACACAATATTTCTTAGGTTTTTAGATTCATCATTTTTCTATTCCCCTTCTTGAATCTCAAACTCAACATCTTTTTGGTTTGTATCAAGAGAATATAGCTCCATGTCCTTACCTAGGTTTTCATTAGTAGTTTTAGGACTCTCATCTAGTGTTTCATCATTTGTGTTTCATTATGACTACTCTTGGCTTCATGAGCCTCTGACTTAACTTCTAAAGATGAGGAATTGGAAGGATTTTTTTTCTGCAAATATAGGACAACTAATTGGGGGAATAACTTGTTTTAAACCATCCATGATAATTAACTTGATCAAGCCATGATTTGTCAAAGAATTTTGATGCCCTTTTTGAACTTATGAACACATTCCTTTTATGGAATGAAATAGATAATATGGTAAATTCACCAAATCATTTTCATATAAATGACAAAGAATATAAAATGTTAAGAAAAATATATGCATACCTCCCTTCTGTGATATATTAGGTTATGACCTTGCAAACATCAGACAAGGTTCTTGGAAGTGAACTGTGCAAAATGCGTTGTCACATAACTATCTTTAATTTCTCCATCCCTCATAGAAACTGCATTGTGAGGCATTGTAAATTGGTCATTCTAGTTGCAACTATAGGGAAGTAAGCTTCTCCTTGAAGAGGTAGTCTAGTGACCGCAAAGATGAGTTGAATAGTAACTAGAAAGGAATGACCACACACCATTGCAGAACTATCACTATCATTGAATGCCATGGTAAACCCATAAGCCATGTCGTCATTAAACCCACACAATTTCTTGAAGAAAAAATGCTAGTTTGTTGTTATAAAGATCTTGTAAACCCGTATATTATCTCATAAATTTTTTATGTTGGTGGGATATTGTCAAATGTAAGGGCCACCCATGGTGATGTATGCAGAGACGACGATAAAAAATGTGGTAATAGGAAAAAAAAGGTAGAATGACTAGAAAAGGAAATGACAGTTTTGAAAACACAATGACCAAAAAACAAGGGATAAAAAATATGGACATGGAAAATAAAATTTAACGTGTAATAGTTTCAACATTTTGGGAAATTCATGGGAGGTTTCAATAATAATTACCCTAATTAAATGCACATGAAGTAAATAAATATGGCATAATAACTGAGATCTTGACATGATTGATACCCCCCAGCTAAATGTATGAGGTCATCTTCAGAGTTTCCATAAATATTTTATAAAAATAAAAGATATGCATATGAATTAGAAGGAAACATACCATTGAAAGTTACTATTAAAATTACACCGGGGGATGACATGGTAGAAGATGTTGATGGAAGAAGTGATGAAGTGACAAGTAATCGAGTGGTGTGATGAAGTGGTTACCAAGGTGGTGATGTGGCTGAGCTAAAATAAGTAGGTAGATGCCATGTGAGGTGCCACGAAAGTGAAGTAGTTGGAGATCATGCAGAAGAGTAGTGTAGGCATTGATGTGGCTCACATACTAAAGGTGACATGTAATAGAACTGATGTGATGGTGCAAGGTTGAAACGAGCTTCCACCACTGAGGTGAATAAAAAGATGACACGGTTTCAAAATGTAGAAGACTACTGACAAGGCGAGTGAAGTGGATGAAATTGGAAGGGTGAACAAAATGAAGAGTATACTGGCTTTCTAATTAAATGGATAAAGTGAAGTGAAATGACCTACGACCTGATAGAAAGAGGTAGCCAGATGGAGGTTCTGATTGTACGGAGGTTTCCTAGGCAGAGGAAGTAGCCCACATAAACCAAAAATAGGTCTTGAGACACCACCAAAAGGGGTGACATGAGTGCTAAAGAAGTGGTATCTTATCGCCAGTGTGACAAGAGATTATTTTATTGTTTTTTCCTTGTTTTTATATATATATATATATATATATTATTATTATTTTAAGTAATGATGTTAGACTGCCAATATCTCAGTTTTCAGACTAACACCACCCAAAGGCTTTGGAAAAATTGTTTTTCACCTCCAGGGTTATTATACAGTTAATACCTACTAGTCACCTAGTTTTCAAGTATTAATCGATGAACAATGCTCAAGAGTTTTCATTGTTGGATCTTTATTGCATTTTTTCTCTCTTTTTTCTCCATTTTTTTCATTTTTTTTGTTTTTTTTCACTTATTTTAGAGAGGTGAAAGGAACAAGAGTGAGTTCCTTTGCCACATGAAAAATAAAAGTTTCTTTAGAAAGGGGGCATTTGTATAGTTTCAAATGATTCTAATTGACAATGAGAGCCATACTCTTTGAATCCATATTGGATAACTTAACATCACCATCATCATAAACAATCCTAATCTTATATGGGCTGAGTGATTGAGTGTTAAATTTCACTTTGAAGTCTTGGAACCAAGAGTCATAGAGAAATGTCTAGTCACCAAGTTGGAATGTTCGTTGACAAATAAATCAGTCATGTCATTGTGCTTGTTGTTGTTGCACCACCTCGACATGAGAAAGGGATTGCTGATGCATTTCATCCAAGGAATGAATTTGAGTTATTCTTTCTTGCTGGGCCTTGATGAGGCTCATCCTTAGTTGAAGAGAAGTACATAGAGTCTTCACTTTAAATTCAATGGGAAAAACAACCTTTTTTCCATAAACAAGTTCATATGATGTCAAGCCAATGGTTGTCTTCCAAGTTGTCCTATAGGACCAAACTACCTCAGGAAGTTTGTCTGCCCAATCCTTCTTATGTAATGCCATAGTCTTTGTAAGGATATTCTCCAAATCTTGATTGGTCACCTCCAGTTGCCCATTGGCTTGTGGATTGTATGAAGAAGATTTTCAGTGTTTGATT
>VDFB02040418.1:0-29687 GCA_007258455.2 Sequoia sempervirens | reverse complement strand
TGCTTTGATACTTAGTTTGAATATCAATTACTAAAACCATCAAAGCAACATCCATTTTTATGTCAAAATTCTTGTGCAGGACCTGACACAATGTATAGTTTGTAGTTTTGAAATAGTCCTCAAAATCATCACAATCAAATGGTTCTAACTCCAAAGGATTGGAAGGTACACCATTCTTCTCTAGATCACGTCTCTTGTGCCTTGGAAAAACATTCTTTCTATATGAATTTTTTTTTTCTCATATTCATTATATAGTTTACAAAAATTAATGGATTCAAAAGCAAATGGATTCAAGTTAAAAACTTCCATTATTTAACTCCCTGAAATTTCCAACATAGGAAGAAAATCTGGAAACCTTTTGATTGTCTTGTCAGTTGGATCATAGCACCTAGCCAATTCAAGCATCAGGTCCACCTCCACAAACACATTGGGGCACACCAATCACTGGTACATTTTGACCCATTTTTTGACAAGCGTTCGTCAAAATTTTGACAGCTGTTTGTCGCTATTATTACGTCAAAATTTTGATGTTTCAAATGTCGTCAAAATTTTGATGCAATAATAGCGACGAACAACCGTCAAAATTTCAACGAACGCTCGTCGAAAAATGGGTCAAAATGTACCAGTGAATTTTCCAATGTCACAAGTCCATAAGTGACAGGTGGGATGACTAGAAAACCTCCTCTTGAAAGCATATATAAATAGATCCCAACCACTCTGCGATAGCACCACATCACCAATCCCAGTAGCCAAATCTTGAAAAATAAGTTGTCAATGCACCCTCACCAGTATTTCTCTTTCCAGTTGGCTTAACCTCTATAGCTGGGTCCTTAGGGGCCTCTTCCATGAAAGGAGGGTAATTTTTCTTAACAACTCTCTTCTTTGCAGGTTTTTCAGGCCATGTGTCAAGCTTAGGCTTATCAGCTTGAGGCTTAGGCCTTTTAATAGCTCTCTTCTTTGCAAGTTTTTCAAGTTGTGTGTTAGGATTAGGCTTATCATCTTGAGGCTTAGGCCTTTTAACACTTTTCTTAGTAGGTTTTCTCTCTGGTTTGGCAGAGGATTCACTAGGCTCACTCATTGTTATAGCTCAATAAAACTAGGGTTCCAAGATATCTATGAATTATATTATATTCTTTGAATTCACAGGGTTTAGACTCAATTTCAAAAAAGCTTCACTCCTTTACCCCCAAACCCTATGTATAATGACTACAATTCCCTTACTAACCAGAGAGCAATAAACCTAAATAACAAACCCTAGTAGCTAGCTATCTACTCACTTTCTCAATTACCCAATGCTACAAATTACTCACAGAGGTGCATAGTTCAACTTACCCAAGAAAATTAGTAGCTTGTTCTTCAAAAATTTCTTTCCTTGGAGCTCCACCTTCTTCTTCTCTTCACTTAACTAGTTCCTCAACTCTCGAGGATTGAAATTATGGAAGAAAAGTGATTAAAAAACCTCTTTACAACTCAGAATTGGAGTGTCTTCTCCATTAATGTCTGATAAATAGCTCGCACAAGCGAACCGCCAAATTGACTAGTTCTCGTTCACATTTAAACTTCAGCCATTGATCTTCTTTGATTAAAAACATGATGTATGATCCTCCTCGACCATCGCTTTATGCTTTCCCAAGTGTGTTTTAAAACAATGATGATACCCTAGGTAGTTGTCAGGTATCCATTTAGAACCCCGTCACTCATCATAGTAATGATTTGAAGTTAAGTCCATACTTAAGCAATGAGCGACAACAACTCTGATGGAAAGAATATTCCTCATTATATTCTCCATTGCTTGTCATCAAAGTGTTACAAAGATACACTTTCACTTCAGCAAAGAGAGAAACCTAACGATACAAAGATATAGCCTTAAGGCTTAGTCTATTGCTTATTGTTGTAGTTGATTTGGAAATGAGAATGCTTTCGGCGATGAGTGAAATAAGTGATGGCACCAAATGCGAACAAGTGGCAAGATCACATCCCACCATTCCTTACCTTCATATCGCTCATCATAGTAATCAAAATAAATAACGAAACTTTTCTGAAATGGTGCTATATAAAGGAGAAACTCATGTTCATCGTGCTTCATTGAAGTGGAACCAAAGAACAAAAGATCTTCAGCGATAAGCGATATGAAAGGAAACAAGCATATCGCTCATCGCAGAAATGAGACGTGGAGATCAAACACCTTCTACAATGTGTGATACAAGTAACAAGAGAAAATCAAGGCTCATCACTCATCACAGTAATGAACCTGATGGGTTGAAGGATTTTGGGAATGAGCGATACAAGAACTTAAGTGGCAGAAATATGCACGTGCATAAAGTTTTTTTTAAAAGAGGGACCACCTAGGAAGAACATAGGACCGGGGCTTAAAAACTTAAGAAAATTTTACACAAAGAAATGGAATGATGTAAAGGCCAAACAAGGTTGAATTATCAACCTTATAAAATAATTGAATCCTCAAACTAAATTCACCAAAGTAATGAAGGAAATATGTGTGATGGGTAAACGGGGAACTCTAACCACAAGGGGTCGGTAACAGAATGAACCCAAAGGAATAAGATATAACTGAGACAACTTGGAACCAACCATAACAGGTCAATGGAGGATTAGACCAAAATACAAGGGTTTAGACAAAGGGAAAATATACTAAGTAAAAATCCACCCCTAACATAAAACCCTAAACCCTATCTTTGTAATTCAAACCAAAAGCCACCAAAGTAAGGCATATTAGATCAGTGGAACAAGACATTTTGAAGGTTTGACCAATGATTCATCACTCAACTCAATGCTTAATAACATATTAACAATAGTAGCATATACAACAATGAACATCGGCAATCGTTTAATGTGTGTCTAGTAGTTGAAACCAGAATTTTTCTTCAAATGATAAAATAAATAAATAATAATATAGATAATTGAATATCAACACATTACTGAAGTCTGAATTTGAGATTTTTTATTGATTTTCACATGTAGTACATAGAGGCATTGGAAATGCAAAATCTTTCCCAAAGACAACTCTGCACAGAGTTGAGTTGGAACTTGGAAACTCATATTATCAAAAATTGAATCAATGTATCACCTTTTCTAGCAACTTTAACTCTTCAGGTGGTGGACTTGTCATTTGTTCTAACTGATGTTGTTTGACTTGAAGTTTTGTTGACATTTCATAATTGTAATTGGAACCTGTCTTGAATTATTCAATCAATTTTGCATTCAAGGTTATCAGTGGTTTGATGGAATCCAAATAGTTCACATTTGGGTTTTGAGGAAACTAGTCTAAATCAATCTTCCATGCACCCTCCATCTTCTTTCTGAAATCATCCTTTCCAATGAATCTCATTTGTGTTAAAATCCTCTGGCAAACCAAGCTTTGCGAAGTTCCTTACCTTTTCATCCACCTTCTTCATCTTGTCTATAGCCAAATGCAAATATTTCTTTGTTTTACACGTTCTCAAACACTTTTCAATGATAGATGACAACTACATTGAGGTAGCAATCCAATTAGTAATCCCTTTTGGTTTCAAATCATTTTCACTGGATTTGTAGAATGTTTGTTGAACTTGATTTATATATTTCTCTAATGCCAACACATTTTTGTTGTCCACTAAATATTTTTTGAGCTTCTTATAATGTAGTCTGATAGCATTAATCAATTGAAACATGTCACACAAATGATCAATCCTCTGCATTATTTCATCCTAGATCTTTTGTTTCATATGCCTCATTATTTCTCTACAAAATGTCGTTAACTTATTTTGACAAGATTTAATTTCCTTTTTTCCTTCCATTAGCTCTACCTCCAATCTTTCATTTATTTTTCTCTCTTTCTCCAATTTTTTTTCCCACTGTGCATTTCCATTCACAATGCTTAGTCTTAATTTTTTTGAAGTGGATTTTTCCTCATCATATTTCTTGTTGCTCTCATCTAGCCTTTTCTTCAAGTAATTCACTTCTCTCTCATTTTTTTATCATCTTTGCTTGTTGATGTAGAGGAAAAAAAAATTATTCTTTTTTCTAATTCATTGCTCTTGTTATCTACTACTTTCCTCTTTTCTTTCTCATTTTCTAGGTCTACCTGTAACTTTTCACTTTGATTCTGCAACCTTTTTTTCTCTCTATATTTATTTAGCAATGATGTGTAAACCAATTCATTTTTATTCTTTGATACATTAATTTTTTCAGTATTTTTTAGTCCAAAAAAATCCAATTGAAAATTGCTCACTAGGTATTCAGATCGATCCATTTGACTTGTTGGTTTTTTTTTAAACAGTGGGAACAACAATTGTGTACTCCATGATTTCTTTATTTGTGTCAAATGTGGGTAATACCATGGTTGTTGCAGGCTCTGAAGTTACATCAAACACACTCTCCATTAGTTGCTTCTTTTCTTTTTTATACAAGACTGATTTCTTTTTAAACTCTTCAATGAAATAAAAACCTAGGGATGTGGGAACAATGAAATGCTTGAATGGAGAAGGAATAGGATTAATTTCAATTTCTAATGTTGTTGCAGCCACACTAACTGGAAGTGGGCAAATGCCTAGAAATAACTCCTTTGTGGTGAATCCACTAATACTATGACTTGGACCTATCAAAATCCTTTGCCTCTTTTGTATGCTTTGATCACCTCATGTTTGTGTGGTATCTTGTATTGTTGTCCTCTTGTGTGTAATTTGTTGTTGTAGCACATGTTAACCACTATTAGTACTACTAACCATACCATCGCCACTAGTGGTAGTGCCAATTGCACTGAGCTCTCCACCATGGGCATGTCCTAGTTGTGATTGTATCTGACCATGAGGATGAAGATTTGAAGCTCTAACAAATTGAATTGTTTTGGATCTACTTGTATGCCCTTGGTCTACTTTATCAGCTCCAAGGCTAGATTTATCAACTAGTTTTCTATGCTCTACATCTATTGCTGTAGGAATTCCTTGTCCTTGGGACCTCAAACCACCACCTTCATAACCCATTTTTTCAGCTATGACTACTCTTGAAGTATATGCTTCTTTTGTGGCCTCACTTAAACCAGCTTTGACATGGCTTTGTTCTTCCCTATCATCATTACATTCATCATTAGTTTCTTGATCTTCACATTCATTGGGATGCTCTATATTCCATAATATGCTAAACTCACTATCTTCTTCATTATCTCCATACTCTACAAGAGCTCTTGGATCACCTAGATCCTTCCTCATAAACCAAAAGGCAATATTTTTTTATCGTGACCAATTTTTAGTTGTAACTTCCTTATCAAGAGAATCTAGCATTTTTACTCTACTAGATGGTTTATCACTTTTTTCATAAATATTGTTGTACCTCCTCATTGTATTTTGATGTAATGTCATAATTTCTTCTAACAATTCTTCAAAAGAAATACCTTTCTCAGTAGCACTTTTCTCCATTGCTATTTTGACCTCATCCCAAGAATCCTTGTTTATCAAGCTTTTAAGCAAGGGTTTGCTTTGATGTTGAATTCTACTTGCAACATTCTTATTGGCCACAATCATTTCTTAATGATGTCACATGGATCATACTGCTAGTAACACACAACATCAAAATTCAAAAAATTCAAAAGATCATGTGCCACACTAAATGCTTTTCTCTTGAATGTGAACCATCCACATGAAAAAGGTAAAGAAGGAAATAAGGTCTTCTTCCCCTAATTGACAAACTATAGTTCATTAGTACTCTTCATCTGCCTTACATATTCCAATGAAAAAACCCTTTCTGTCACATGTATTGGAAGTTTGTATGGCTCTACTCCCGATCCATAAAATCTTAGCACAATATATTCTTCCATTAAGTACCAATCAGCCAATTGTATTTCTTTTCCTAGTTGAATGCAATTTCTACATGACATAGGCAATCTAGGCATTGGAGTATTTGTAATTGCTTGATACAATGGAGCCAAAAATTAGTCTACAAAATGATTGTAGTTCCTTTGAGAATCATGCATCCTTATCTCAGTGGTCCAATCATATACTAGAGCCATTTTTTTTTCCTGAGCATTATTATAGGGTTGAACCTGAAGCTTGTTGGTTGAAACATTCCTCTAAATTTGAGTAGAAAAAAATAGCACAAGTAGGTTGTGAACCTAAATATCTTGGTGGGAACTCCTTTAATCATTAAAAAATTTTATGCATGGATTCTACAATGTTCTCAATATAGTTATATTTGACATGAACACCATAATGGATATTATATACCATTTCAAGGAGGCTTGCACCCACTTACAAATTACTATCCTGTCTGAGGAAAAATGCTAGCATGGAAATAGTATCCTGGACCCATGGTTTAAAAATATCAAAATCATAAGGAGGCTTATGATCACCTTTCATTTTTTTTCTAACTCCTTTTGTATCCTGGACTATTTTATTTATGAAATAATTTTTCTCCCTTTCATCCACTGCTTCATAATCACTAGCAAGCTTTTCTAGGTTAATGTGTACATTTCCAAATTTTTCAGTTGTAAACCCCAACACTTTTCCAAGTTCTTTTGCATTAGTGGATAACAATTCTTCTTTACTATCTTTATTAACAAATGCTCTTTTTTTATCATCATAATTTTGGGCACAAACCATGATAAATTTTGGGCAAGGGAAAACCTCATATAACATCATGCATCCTAATCTAGTTATCCATAGTGTACTGATACTATTAACTTGCATTTGATTTGCAGCCTTATTTTGAGATGAAAATCTAAGTTCTGAGGTACGCCTACCATAGATTTTAGGATCATAAATATCAAGGTATTCATCAATGAAACTTGGGGTTTTCAACAATTTTGCATAATGTATTTTTTTATCCAACATTGCTCTAGTGATACTAGTGGTAGACATGGTTATACAATGTGAAATTGTGAATTACCTATTAGTCCTCCTTAATTTTTCTTAATTCTTAAGTCTCTCAACCCTAAACCCAAACTTCAAATTTTGACAAAATAAGATTTTAAGAAACATCAAACGATGAAACATAGCTGCAAGAATTCTTTCACTTACCCGGATTCTAATTCTTGAAAAGATTAATGCTGACAATCGTGGAAACTAGAATGGCTTTGTTGGAAGTGGAACCCAAAATAGGGTGGTTCACTGCAATGAGCAATCTGAAGCCTAAAATCTCCTCAGGTGTTGACCCTCTCACTTAAAAATAAAATCACTTGACACTTAGTAGTAGAAAGTGCTTTTTATTTTGAAATTCAAATATTAAAGTGAATGAAACGTCTACGTGTTGCAAATTCTAAACCATTGATCTTTGTAAATCTAACGGTTATAGGGTGATTCTGGAGGTTTAAGTTCACAATCTTATCGCTCTGTGTATTTCATTCTAGAATTCAACTACAACCATACATCAAATGTTCATCAAATGGTTGAAACTTGAGTAATTTATGATATAAACAATAAACATGTGTTTTAAAGTTGTTTTAAACTTTAGTGCACTAGGATTGACATCAAGGCCAAGGGGCCAGTAACTTAACATTGCAAAGGACTTTAAAAAATGGATAATGATACTGAGAACCAGGGGAGAAGGTTAATGAAAAATTAGAAATCAATAGCATTTTGGTAAACCCTAACAAGAGTGACAAATTTTAGTGTTTATAATGTTTTTTTTCAATTTGATGGCAACTTTCTTTTTTCATTTGTATTGCTTTATGTTTTACTTTTAAATTTGCATGCAATTATTTCATAAATAGATAATACTTAATTTCTTAAAGGAAGAAAAACTTATTTGAATATATTCATAGACACTGAACTCATAAAATAACTCTTTACTATAAATGAATAACGACTTGAATAACACAACACAACCATTTATTTTATTACAACTAAATTACAATGTCACATTATTAAATATCTTTTTAAATATGAGTAGCTATAGAGAAGGAAAGCTCCTATTTTGTATAAATAACATATTTCACTTTACATAGACACAGTTTATTCCAAGTTGTTGCTTGTGACAATGGATTCCAAATTGATTCCAATTTCCAAGCTTTTGTTGGTGACAATGTAATACAAATGTGACTCTAAAAATAAATGCATGATTCCAAGCTTTTGTTGGTGACAACATAATACAAATGTGGCTCTCAAAATAAATGCAAGGGATTTTCCTAGGCAACCATGCTGGGGAAAAGGGAGCTATGACTTGATACAAAATGTACTTATCCCCTTTGAGAACCAGAGTCATGCAAAAGATGCAGGGTAGTAAAATTGCTCCCATCTTTTACCTACTACCTCCATGTACTAGGATAGCACTTATCTCCATCAGAGCTCCTCATCCTGGTTCAAAACTTGCCTCATAAGTTAGGTGAACTAGAACAACTTCTTTCCAAATCTTCCCATTCTGAACTTGAAGGAAATTGGTTTTTTACTGTATAACTACATAACTAGAGGTAGGAGAATTTATAGTATCCCCAATAATACCACATCATCTTCTTCCTAAATCCTTATTAGCCCTACAAAATGAAAAACCCTTATGATAATTCAGAACATTGTACTCAATAGTAAAGCCTTTAGCCTTCAACGAATTATTTCAATTGTGCTCACTAGTCACTATCCCTATTTATGGTCCACCAATACCACTACCAGCCTAATCCCTATTTACTTGTGACTCATGCGTGTGAGGTTGGGTATAATGATAATCATGATTCGTGCAAACTAAAAAACCAACTTAATCGATTCGTGTAACTTAAGCCTTACATGTACAATTAAAATGTTTAATTTGATTGATGTATGGCTACATACAAATTGTACCTCAAGTTGACAAGTTTTCAAAATCGCCAGTGCCACTCAAACGATATGAAATCATTACAAATATTTTTTCATTAAAGCTATGAGTTGTCCAATCAATCGCTTCAGATGTTCATATGGCATTAATCACTGCCAATAGTATGGCTACCACACTTTCTTCAAAAATATTGAGAATTTCAATTAAATGAAATGTAGTACATCAAGGCATTGAAAAGAGAGAATGAGCAATAAGCGATGAGCCTTGATCTTGCCACATGTCTGCATCTAACGGTTCTAGTGTTATTCCAGAGGTTTCAATTCACAAGTCTAGTGCTTCAGAGATTTACTTCCAGAATACAACTACAACCGTCCATCAAAAATTCATTGAACGGTCGTGGTTATATTGATTTGCACTGACATCTAGCTACAGATATGGAATATCCTTTGCACATATTTCCTTCATTACTTTGGTCCAGGGATTGTATTATAAATTATTTTATAAGGTTGATAATTCAACCCTGTTTGGCCTTTACATCCTTTGTGTAAAATGTTCTTAATTTTTTAAGCCCTAGTCCTACATTCTTCCTAAGTGGTCCCTTTTAAAACAAACTTTATGCACGTGCATATATCTGCCACTTAAGTTCTTGTATAACTCATCACCAAAATCCTTCAACCCATCGTGTTCATTACCGCGATGAGCGATGAGCATTGATCTCGCCTTGTGCCCGCATCTAATGGTTCTAGTGTTATTTTGAAGTTTTCAATTTGCATGTCTAGTGCTTCAAAGATTTACTTTTGAAATGCAACTATAGTTGTCCATTGAAAATTCATTGAATGGTCGTGGTTATATTGATTTGCACTAACATTTCACCACTGAATTTTTTATTAGTTTTAGATTATGTTTAATTCGCCAATGTTTTTTCTTATTCATTTGAAAATAGGTTTATTTAACTAGTGATTTTTTTTTTGGATTGAAAAAAAGTTTTAAACGCCAACAAAAAATTGTTTTGAAAAAAGGTTTAATTCGCAAATGGAAATATTTTCTATGTTTGAAAATAGATTTTAATTGCCAATGAAAATATTTTATTGGTTTAAAAAATTTGTAATTCGCTAGGATACAAACTTCTAGCGATTAGAAAAGATTCTCCAATTGAGATTTTTTTTCCCAAAAAACGAAAAAAATTGCCAATAGAATTAATATTTTTATCGGGAAGTATACAAGATTCGCCAGGATTTTACACCTTTGCCGAGGGGGGGTTTCTTAAAGTTATCCCTAAACCTGGTGTTGGTATTTCTATCTCCACATACAATGATTGATGATGATCAAAAGGGCATGCCCTAGGCTAGCAAAGGCCAAAACAACAATAATTGATTAAAATGATGAATGATAAATGACAATGTTACCTTGATGTGAAATCCTTGATGAAGTGATGCCACACAAATTTCCACAAAAGTTGATTAATGGATGCCTTGATTTCTTGATAGACTTGTAAAAGGTTAATTCGCGTACACAATAGATTGTTGAAGCTAGCATGTAGAGGATAACTCAATACATCTTCATGATTTGGCATGATTGATCATAATAGCTCCTTGCACATAAATTGCTCCATTATTTTTGATGTCTTGCAAACTTGAACTTGGTTGATGAAAGTGTTATAATAATGATGATAATTCTTCTCTTGACTGCTCTTGATTGAGTGGGAAGTTGGTAAGTCATCCTTAGTTAATATGTTTGCATTAGTAAGAGTCTTGTTTACTATTGAGTGCATTATTGGGTAATGTTTATTTGTTGAGCTTGTGATTTCTTTCCTTGTTACTATGCTTGTATTGATATGTGGAACATACGAGGAATATGTATATGCACACACATGCATGATGATGATAGACCATACACACAAAGTAACATGTATATGAGGGTACATAGGTAAACATATCTATGCACACTCATGCATGAGTTGCTTATGTGCATAAAATTATCTAATGGATCTAATGACATGCATATGTATATGTATAGATATATCACTCGTAGGCTCTTATCAATACCATAGTAATTGTGTATGATTTTGGTGTAAGAATCGAATGTGTATATATATAAAGTATATGCATATATCCATATGTATATATGTATCAATATACGCATATGGTGGCTAATGGACATGCCAATATGAATGTATCGATACATGTGTACATGCGTATACATGTACATAGAGGAATATTTATATACATATACATATATATATATATGTATACATAATCGATATATTAATATAACAATGTGATTGTTATCTCGATTATATTCGTTTATATATTAATTACATATACATGCTTTATTGATATATGATAAATATGGATATATATACTAACATATATATATACATATACATATATATACATATATATATATATATATATATGTGAGTACCAATATATATGTATGTATATACACATATGTTATGTATATATATATTTAAAATACTATATATGGCTTTAAAGTCGATTATCATAAATAACTTAGAGGCCAATTTATTAAACCAAATCAAGGCCGAAGTATGATATAATTATGACTGTATTCTTTAGTTGCATATTACTCTTGCTTCCTGCATATGAAGAGTTTGTAATCTACAAACAATGATCAATCATTAAGTTGATGAAAGGTGAAAGAATAAGTCGACACCTTTTGTGGGAAGCTTGTGGACTTTGTAAACTATCACTGCCATGTTTTTGTGCATAGACCAACATCTGTAAAGGAATATATACAAGTTGATGACTTTGTCAAACCAATTCATTATGTGAATCAATTCATACCAAGACTTAGTCAATGCAATCTTGGTGGTGTATATTTGATGTTGACTATTTCTGATAAGAAGGAAACTGCGCCAACTCTGAGAGTGAATAATGATGCTTTGATGCCACCTTTGAATCCTTATACCTGTATATGTCCATTATGAAATGAAAACCAAATTCAATCATGTGGAGATTTGAATTAGTCTCTAATTGTTGTCGATCAAAAAGGTTGATTTGTAGTTGTTTTAGCTTGGTAAGTGCTTACATGTTTTCCACCTTTTAGCTATGATATATGTGTTGTTGTGCATGCTAGCTATTGTCAAAACTCATGCCTAAACTGTAGGTTGAGTAGTTACCATTTTTTTGTATAAATAGTGGAGCTAGTTCACTTGTTTAGGATGCATTCCTTGAGAAAGTTTTTGCATTCTATTTACATACCTTTCTGCATTATTCTAACTATTACAATGAGTGAGAGCTTTGAGCATTAGAGATATTTTGTTATTATTTTGAGAAAAGTATTTGCCAACTTGTGAGATAGTGGTTATTGAGACTTTGTTGAAGGATCAATACCAAGCTAGTTGTTGTTTTGGAAGTGTTGTGTTTTGCAACCAATCAATTAGAAAGCTTATCGTAGGCATGAGGATACTCTTCCCTTGTTTGTATTAGTTTTGAAATAATTTCTTGTTGATTGTTTAAACTAGTCTATTATAGTTACTTGCATATAGGGAAAAGTAATATTTGCTTTGAATGAAAAGTGGAAACTATTTACTCTTTTTTTGTAATGTTTTTAATTACTCCATGATAGGAGAGATTTTTTGTCATAGGTATTGTTATTATACTAGATATTATTAAACATGGGTAGATTAAGGGATACTCATAGCTAGATAATTAATTATGCTAGATGGCTAGTAGGTTACTCCTGGGATTGTTATCCAGTGAAGGGAGGGAACTAGTACTTTGCTTAATGAGTCGTGTTACCTTAGGTTGTGTTAAAGAGATAGGTTATCCTGGGGAGTATCTTACCCATGGAGAGGGATTTCCTAAGCATAGATATAATGGCCTTAATTCAAAATGAGCTTTCTATAGTGTAAGTGAATGGTAGACCTTCACTCGAAGTATTGAGTGAGAATACTTTGACCAAAGTAGTGTGATTTCCCAGGGCTCCACTGTTGGTTCATCGTGTCCATTTAAATGCATGAGGGTTACCTTGCGTAGGTTATAAATCCTAGTCATGTAGGGAAAAACACTAAGATCAGAGTGGGATGTCATATGAGGTTACCCAACTAATACCTTCATTTAAGGGTAGGGCCATTTATCATTGATAGATGTGCAGGGGACCGCATATGAGTCTGTGGTTGGCAGAAAAGCACTTGAGTGATGCTTCTCCTCCTCAGCAGGCAATAGAAGACCAATATTTTGAAAGGCGGATTCCTGGACCATCTATATCTTATGCTATGAAGCTCGGAGGAGTTGTGTATGTAGTTTTGCACTTTCTTGGAATATTGTACTTTGTGAATTATTGTAGTGGAATGGAAATCCTTATTGTATATTGTTATAGCATCTTTGTTCATATATTCTCAATAAAGAAAGGAATTTTTTTATTGCAATGGTTTATTACATAGTTTATTTTACTCGCACAGTGAAAACTTAGGAAAATTTACTTCAGTGAACTATTGGCATATTACATTTTCATAGCCTCTTAGTATGTGTTTGAATGATTTCACATGATAAAAAAATGTTCTATCCTCCTTTTCAAGCTTTGGTGATTCAATATGTGTTGTAACTCTCTCCTACAGCCTTTAAGCATAAAACATGGAAGACGAAATATATTTTTATTGATATAAGTAACTCTAATTTGTATTTTACACTGTCAATACTTTGTAAAACCTTACAAGGATTATAATACTTGAGTGGAAGATACTTATCTTTTATTTTTGTTTTATTGACATTTACTTATATGGTTGTAATCACATAAATACCTAATAATCCACCTCAAAATTCATTTCATTGTGGTGTTTTGATTATATGATAAAAATAGGTTTTGAAGGGACCTGAAACCCTTTACAACTAAAGATACACAACAACCATCAACAAAAAAGAAGCAAAATGACAGGAAAGAAATAGGAACCCAGCAATAAAGAAACAAATAAAGAAAAACATGGAACTGGACACTACTTCATGTTTCTTAAGGTGTTGGCCACCTCAAGTTCCTAGTTCCTATGAAGGCCAATCATGTCCAATAGTTCTTTTTTCTCGTCCTCAAAAGTCTTCTTCCAAACACCCATCTCTCTAGCAACAAGGCCTTTTACATCACTCTTTCCAAATATTTTCCCTTTTCCTTTAGTCACCTGATCCTTCTCCATTAGCTTAGAAAAATATAGTTGGTCTTCTCTAAGCTCATTGATCTTGTGAAATAGGACCTCCAATGAATCTGCATTATTCTTAACAAAAATATGATAGGCATGGAGTAGTTTCTTGATGTTCATGTTGGTTTCAAACACCTTGGCCTCTAAATCAGCTAGGTGTTGTTCACATAAGGACTTGAAATAGAAGAACGAACACTCACAATTCTATCAATCAAAATATTAGCCTTTTTTAATATTTTTGACATTATCTTCCAATCCCTTGATTTTGATGTTAACCCTATTGAATTCATGTAGAGTCCACTTTTCCAATTTGAAAGTACCAATGGCCCCCGCCCTTTCCATATCAAGGAGTTCAAACATGGAGGT
The DNA here is from genome assembly GCA_007258455.2 of Sequoia sempervirens. Lineage (NCBI taxonomy): Eukaryota > Viridiplantae > Streptophyta > Pinopsida > Cupressales > Cupressaceae > Sequoia > Sequoia sempervirens. The sequence continues at coordinate 15,439 of VDFB02040418.1, read as the reverse complement.
GGATTCATCATTAAGATAGAAGTCCTCTGAAAGGGGGTTAACCTTAAGAGGTTCTAGCTTCCCATGCTTCTGCTTAACACCCTCCTCCTCCTACACAAGTTTCTCACCAACAGGCTCCACACTTGGTGAGTTTCAAACTAGGGAGTCATCAATTTCAACCGTCTTCTCCCCAAGATCCTTCTCCTTGCAATGCTCCATGGTGTCCTTTAAAACATATTTTGTGGCTTGGTTCCTCATCTTAGCAATGTGCTTAGAAGCCCTTATGGGCTTCTCCTTAGTCTCCATGGTCACAACATTCTCTTGTAAACCCTCCTCCTTACCTCCTACCTCAACATCAACCTTTCCAATATTCACAGCATTGTCCTTGGACACAGAATCCCAAGAACCTACCTTTGTGTCATTTCCAATAGGCTGGGACTCCGACTCCTGAAGAAAAATCCGCTTGGTTGCTTGTTTTCCTTTAGGGTTTCCCTTCTCTTCTTAGAAGGGGTAGTCATAGGGGAGGAAGACATGTCCTCTCCTTCTTCATTCCACTCCTCCTCAACCATGTTGTTCTGAACTAGATGAGCTAGATTCATCACTTAAAGTATTTTCATTACCCTTAATTGAGGTGGCAAGAATCGAAGCTTTCACATGCTCCATAATTAACAAGATGAGGCCATCGTGCAGGACTGGTGCCCTCCTATTTTTCAAATATGCATACATAGAGACCTCCATCGAGGACAAGAGAAAGAAAGGAAATGAAATAAACATCCAATGCCTAAAATGATTTAACAGAGTAAAATGGTGGCCAAGGATTGTAGCGAACCTTCCTTCCAAAGTCACATACCACATGTTAATTTATGCAATATCCACCCAGATTTTCTTGAAAGACTTTTGCTCGTAGCCCCAAGGCTCCATCTTGATGAGTTCTTTCATTCATCATCATTAAATAATTGAGCCATTGCCTCCTCATTTCTCTTCTTATCTTTGAAGAATTTGTGGCCAACCATAAGCATCCCAGTCACAACAACTATAAGTTCCTCATTGATGTCAAAAACCATTCTGTTGATTTGGAGCTTACGATTGTGCCAATATGAAACAAATTCCGCCAAAGCATTGGGATCATGTCCATGAAGCCTTTCTAGGAAAGGCGTACATTTACCATGTTCAAGGATACTCCAAATTTTCTTCTTCTTCCACAAACTAGCATAGGAATGGGGCTCAATTCTACTTTGGTCACCCCCTTGTGGTAACGGAAAAAGTATCCCTTCTGCTCTTCCCTTGCTTGTTTGGGCCCTCCTTGTGAACTAGGCTTACTATTGCCTTGATTTAATGTTGCAATGTGTTTGACACATTCACATTAGTTCTTGGAATCTTGTCAATTAATGAACATAAATGGTACCTTGCTAAAGTTTTGTGAATTTTTGTAACACACTTTCACACTTTTCTAAGGTTTTATTAATTAACTAAACCTAATAAACCTCTTTTCAATCAAAATAAACCTTAATCATGCCTTATTTGAAGTGTTGTAAAGTGTTGTAACACACTTTCACACTTTTCTAGGATTGTCATTAATAATTGGGCTTTATTATGCTTTAATTGGCCTTATTTTACATCCACAAGCCTCATTTAATGCATCTTTTTTAGGATAATCCTAACACAAATCAATACCCAATCATAATTCAGGTGTTTCAGGATTGAATGGCCTAGATTTAGTGATCTAAGACTCATTCACCACCTTGGGTGAATGAGCCCACCTAGATATTTTGGTCTTGAACCTGGTTTCACACATTTCTAGACATTTTTAAATTTGGTCCCAAAAATTAGGCCTGGTGGGACTCATTCGCCACCTTGGGCGAATGAGTCCCGTGTGGTCCAAAATCAAAATTAATTCAAATTTTTGGCAGGATTTTATTCTCCTAGATCTAATGTTGGCTTGTAGTGTTGTAATTTTGGGAATTCTTACATAATTGAGTATAAATACAAGGTTCTTTCATTCATTTTACACCTAACAAGTTGAATGAGCATTCTTATATCAAGTTTGAGTTCACAAGAGAATTCAAGGCCATATTATCAAGCATTTTAGAGTAGCATTCAAGCATCAATCATCATGTCAAGGACTTCATGCATCATGTTTGTTTTTGAGCTAACAATTGTGATGTAGGGTTTATGATTCAAGCAAGCATTTCATTCAAGATCTACATACATTGGAGTCATCTCATACATGTTTACAGCCTCCTATTGCTAGGGTTTGGTGAGTTGCAACATCACATTTTGTTCATTCATCATTATTCATTCATATTTTATTTTTATTTCAAGGTTTAATTACCAACAAGGGGTCTGACCCTGACAAACCCCTATTCATTAACCCAACAACATTTTCCCCTCTCTTTTCTGTGTGATTTTCAGGTCTAGGTTGTAGACTTCCTAAGGAGCAATATTGGATAAAAGTTGTCAAAGTTGTCATCAAGCCTTGGAGAACCTTGGAGAAGAACTACAGCTTGCAAATCAAAGTTTCAGATCTAGAAACAAATCAGGAACGACATAACAAACAGAGAAGAGAAGGATCAACCTTTAAAGCTTCAGAAAATCCTTACTAGATTGATTCACCACTTTTGGTGAATTAGTCCCAGTTCCAGTAAAAATATAGATTTTTGCATATTTGGATACCCATTTGGAAGATTCTTATTCCTGCACAGAAACCCAGTTTTTGGACTAATTCACCCAGCTTGGAAAATGAGTCATATTCAACATTAAAGGCAGAATTTCTAGTTTTCCAAACCTCCTTCCAGGAATTTCCAAATTTCCAGGTGCACATCTTCATGTTTGTAGCTTTTTGTTTCATTTCACTTTTCTAGGTCATTTTGTAGTGCATTACATTCAATTAGGGTTTAGTGTTGCATCTTTCATTTCATTATCTTTTCCAAGTCTAAACATGGTGGTGAACCCCTTACTAGTTTGTATTCATCCCCTAGGACAACCCTATTGCAAGATTTATTTCTATTTTGCATTGAGATTTTTAGGGTTACCCTTTAATGTTGTAGGTGGCAAGTGGGTATGCTCTATGTCCTAAGTCATATGATAGCATCCATCCCACATTTTCATATACCACACCCCCATATTCACAAAAACTAGTAGCAGGAAACCCTGGAGAGAAGAGTTCAACTAAGAGCCAACAATCCAAGCAATACCCACAAAATGTGCGAGTATAATGTCGGTACTAATGGTAAAATAAAGCCACCACATAAACTCAGCCAAATCCATCATTTTGCATTAAAATATTAGCAGCCTCAGGAAGGAGGGATTACTCCTCCCACACCCTATACTCATTAATTCTAACAACTTCATTGGCAAAAAAAATTGCTAGTGAATTGCCCTCTCAATATATGTGAGAAACGTGAGTTTCCTCACAAGATCTCAACATCATAATAGCATCCTTAATCAACTTATCGACACTCTAGCCAGGATTTTGGATTCCATGTAGACAGTTGATGATGTTTAAAGAATCTCCTTCCACCTAGAGTTTAGAGTAGCCCTTATCCAAGGAAAAATTAATACTTATAAGTGCAACCTCAGCCTCAGCATAGTGATTTGTTTGATTTCCCAATGAGAGTGCCATCGCGCCTAATTTTGGTGTGGTATTGATCAACTTGTTGTCTCATCATATTTTTTGTCATTGTCAAGGTCTTCCTAAGACTAGACAGTAACTCTTATTGATGTTGAATGTGTCCTTCAACTATTTAAACCTTTGGGTGTAGCTGTAATGAATATATTATTGATGGTGACTACTAACCATATAGTACTAGAAATAGAGGAATTTTAGATGACACATGGAAATCTAAGTTTTATACCACCATTCTACTAGTGGCAACCATTGCACCCATATCTCTTATTTATCTAAAGTAAAATATTAGAGATAACCCTCCAAGAATTTTTTTACTACCTCATTTTATCCATATAATTGGAGATTATATGATAATATATATAATTAAGTTAAATGACGAAACATGAAAAATCCATCCCAAAAATTACTTGTAAATATACCTGATCATGATCACTTACTATAAATTTTGGAGTACCATATAGTTTTTGAATGGTATTCAAACTGTAGCTATAATTCTTGCTACAAATGTGTGTGCCAAAGCATAAAAATATGCATGTTTAATGTGATTATCCACCCAACCATGCGATGACATTTTTTCTCTTTAGATATGACAAACCTTTTATGAAATCCATAGATACCATGCCCCACCTCTAACTTAGAATAGATAAAGGTTGAAAAATACCTAGAGTATTAAATGTCTCCCCTATATTTTGTTTGCATATCATGCATTCTACTATAATTTTTTGAACATAAAGAAATATTGTTTGATTCTACAATAAGTCTTGAAGAATTTTCACTATCCACCTGCTAGAGAAGGATGCAACTCTACCAATACCTTAAACTTAAGGATTGGCATGTCCATACATAGGTACAAATTATCCTAATACCATAAAACATTTCCTTTCCATGTATTTTTTTGACACACTTGAATCATGCTATATTTTCTTAATGAGAGTTTGGGTATCCATGTCCTTATCCCACTCTTTTTAGGCCTTACCATTTGCAAAGAATTTAAACACAACACTCCTATTCTACTATCTTTCCAATTTTGAGTGAAAGCACATGAATAGATCCTAGAATTTAATCTCAATTATCCCTATTGTAGTAATCCATTGTCGTCCCAAAATAATATATCTTTCATCTATATAATAATCTCCCATGGCAAATAGGGGCAGGGGGCTAGCTCAATTGGCTAAAGCATCTTGTTGCAGGCAAGAGGTCACAAGGTCTAGTCTCCCCCCAAACCCATGGTATCAAAAAAAATTTTACCAGGCACACTACAGTTTATAGGGGGATAGATACCCGACCAATTCTTACAATCTAAAAAAAAATCTCCCATGGATAATTTAATGCTATATATCATTTCCATAAATAATCTATAGTACCCTAATTTTCAATAAGGGCCTAAATTTTTGGAATTAGATACATAAAATAATTTATATGTCATATATATTATTTTGTTAATGAAGTGTATAGGAGCGAATTTTCAACCCTTATGCAAATTCCCCTTTTACACTTCCTCGCCTTAGAAAACCAAATCTGAGGGCGAAATTCCACATCAACCCATTGTGTTTGTTCCTTGCCATCCATTTTTTGCGTCGGTAGAAGAATAATTGTTGGGGAAACCCGCACAAAAAGCTTACATGTCTGATGGATTCCTGCATCTAAAGTTGGTAGAGGCGTTACACTTCCTATTGAAAGCAGTCTGTAACATCCCTCTTCGACCAACTGACCCGAAAATGCCATATCCTTGCTCATTCTTCCTTCAAATTGATTCATCCTTCATTCATCTCATCTTTTCACAATCCTCTTGCAATCTCTAAGCAATTCTTGCATTCTCAATCTTCATTTCACTCTCAAGCAGCACTTTGGCACTCCATAGCATGAGCAACAACACTCCATCAACTCTGTAGAGAAAAGTATGGAACAAATGATTGTATCAGGGGCTTGAGTCCTCTTTTCTCCTTATTAGCTAGTGAGATCTTGGTGGAGGTGGTAAGCATTTCCAATCCTCTCCTCTACGATTTGGTTGAGTAGCACTTTACTATTTTTTAGTGTTTATTGTGTTCTCTACTTTCTTTTCTCCTTTATCATACTTTTTTCTATCATGGATATCTTGGTTGTCCATGGATTTGGAAACACCAAAATGGGGGTCTGACAGAGGTAGGCCCCTATACAACCCCAAAAAAATTTCCCTCTTTCTTATGTGTAGGTGGGAATGCATTTGGAACTAGCTAGTGAACAAGCTCTTTTGTGAGATCATCTTTGTCACCTTAGATTTAATATATCTACTTTATCATATTCGTTTGTATTTCTCTTATTTCATAGTTTTGTTTTGTCCTCTTAAAAATCACTAGCTAGGCCATCAACTCATTTTTTGACAGTTATTACTGTATTTTCAGTCCACTAGTTGTATGAACACTAGTGCACCTGAGAGATGCCAGCACACCTTGTTGTCGTCCTGAAACCGTGCTTTCGTCCTCAAGCAAAGAGCTACCTAAGGTACAATGTTGAACTCAAAAACTGGCTCACCTAGCCCCATTCTAGATTTTGGGTTTGCAGAGTGATTGAAGGACCTTATAATCCTCATCATTCTCATCCCTCATTTCAAAACACCCCTTTAGAGTGAGGTAAGTTAGGGCAGCCTTCTGGTCTTGGCTCTCCATGACTTGGGGCCTTGAACGTGGTTGGTCCCCCTCTTACATTTTTGGTGAACCCGACATGAACCATTTTGGTTTTGTTTTATGATATTGAAAACTCCTTTCCTCGTATTCTAGGAGTGTTGTAGGTGTGAGTGTTGTGAGGCCTTCACCTTACAACCCAACCTACGACCCCTAGTAGGCGTAGTTGGAAGGTTCTGGAAGTGTTACATAACGAAACTTAATTGGGTCACTATCATGCCTTGCAACCTTTAGAGGGTCCCGAGAGAGTGTTGTTCATTGCATGCGATGGCCTCTTTCCTACATAAACCTATCCCCTCTACATAGCCTGTGAGCAGTGGTATGGATATAACCTTCACCTCACATGATCTATCAATCGGTTTGAATAGGGAACCATCTCCTCTCTACATCCATGCGCGAATCAATGGAAACATCATAGCAGGTGTTCTCATTGATCCAACGTCTCAAGTAAACATTATAAGTGAGGAAATCATGCTAATAAAATTTTTACACAAAGATGGATACGATGCACCTATAAGCACCATCCGCATGCATGAAAAACTTTCTATACCCCCTTTGGGTAGTATCATCTTGTCGATTTTGATTGGACCTAAATCCATGAAGCTTTTGTTCAACACAATCCCTAGATCTGAACTCTTTGGAGTAAAGTTGGGTATCCCTTGGTTAGTAGCTATGAATGTAGTTCCTTTGGTCATACATAAATGCTTAAAATTCATCCATGAGGGTTTTGTGCATGTAATTCATGACACCAGTTATAAACCATAGGTTGCTCGTGATAGTTACTCCTTGGACTACTCTTGGCCTACACCCGTTGGCCCTCTTCCACCTAGGAAGTACCTTTTGTATGGAGCTTATTAGAACTACAAGAGAGGGCACTTAACGTCAAGAGTGAGATACCCTCCATCGCCTTATGTTGTTTCACATAGGGCTTTCCTAAAAGCTGATAGTGATGCCGCCAAGGCATGTAGAAGGGAAGAAGAGAAGCGGTCCCAAGATCCTCCTTCCTATTCCTCTATTCAGCCCGACGTTTCCTCTCGCCTCATTGTGGAGCCATCATATTTTGTTCTGCGTTTGTGAGAGAATCCTATGGTGCCCACTTGGAAAAAGCCCAAGCGTCCCACATTTGAGCTTCTTGTTTTTACCACAAAGCCTAGGCCCATTTGGTATAGCAGGATGAAAGGTCCTTGTGGGGAATCCTCTATGTCTTGGCCTCCATGGCCTCCTACTGCTTCTACTCCAAAAGTAGTAAACTAGAAGAGACCCACTACCGAGGCACTTAAGCCAACTCCCCCCGTTGTCTCCCAACTTGTTTCTCCTGCTCTCATTTAGAATTTTGTTCCTTCATCAAAAATGATTGTAGTGGACACTCCCATGGTTGAGCAAGCGCCTTTTGTTCCTTCACAACCTCTGGCCTCTAGTTCAAAGAGTTGCAAAAATTTCCTTGCATGCGAGCACAAGCGTCGGCAAAAGGCTCTCATGGCTAAGCAAGCCACCTTATAGAGGAAGGAAGAGGAGATGACCACCCTTGTATCAAGGCCTCTTTCTACATCATCATCTCTCCTCCCCTCTGCTTCTATTCAATCTAGCTCTACATCGCTTTCGGCTTCCATTATGAGTATGAATGTGTCTAACCCTAAAAAGGTGCAGGTTTTCATTGCTCTTTTAATGGAGCCACCTTTGTTGATGTCCCTTCTGGATGTCCCGCCTTTCCCGAAATCCATAGATATGACAAACACTTTGATGGCATCTACTACGGTTTTATCTTCCTCCTCTTCCTCTACACATCTCACCTCATCTGTGGGGATTTTGCATCCCCCAATGAAGTAGAAGGTGGAGAATGGTCCTTCCAGAAAAGGAGGACGTAAGAGGAGCCCCCCTTCCCTAAAAGATGGTCCTATGTTGACTTGTTTTGTCCTAGTGACGAAACCAATCCTGACTTCTCCTAAGTTTGTCACTGCTCCCGAATCACTCAGTGAGCCTAGTGGTGAATCTCAAGCATAGCCTTCTCCATCTCTTGAGGTAAAACATGGCACTCCTATAAAGTACATGTTTAACTCTCTAGATGAAGTGTTGACCTTGTCGGTGATCTTCACAAAATCACTAACATTAGCTCAATAAGAGCTTGGTGGAGAAGACCTTGTGGGGCCTTCTTCCTTAGCCCTTGTTGCAGGAGGTTTGGATGAGACCCTCCTCTTAACATTCCACCATTGCAGGCTCATCCTCCTTCCCCCTACGATGATCTAGAGTGGAAGCAAACGACCTCTTGGTTCATCAATGTTAGGGGGAAGCCCCTTCTTTATCTTTAGATTAGATGTGTGTGTGTTGTGTTCCCCTGTGATCATGCTATGTGTGCCTGGATGACCCTTGTCACCCTCGTCGATGCTTGGAAACAAGCATGGTTTTTTTGTCGTAAACCTTTTTTCTATTTGTATCATCATTCTTCCATGTTTGTGATTGATTTTTGGTAAATTGGGAATGATGCAAAGCGTTGGGGGAATTTAGGTTTCCCTTCCATGTTCACCCAATTTTTTATTTTCACTTTTTCTTCTTGTGCATTCTTCACATGGTTTGATATAGGAGGGGGTTGATGATAGTTCATTTTATATACTATTATTATACTTATATATTTATGAGCAGTTCTAACCTTGAAATATCAGGCTACCCCTGTGCCCTTTATGTTTTTTCTCTTTTGCTCTTTTCTTATCTTTATCTCTTCTTTGCTTGATTTGTCCCTTTCATGTGTGACAACGCCATTTCTATGATACTTTGATTTTTAGAAAATGCATTCGCTTCCAACGAATCTTTTCTCGATAATCTTCACAAAATTATTTTTGAAGAATCGCATTCTTGACTTGAAACCCTAACGGAATGTGTTTCCTTCATCATGGGTTCGCAAAGAAAGAACTTGAAAACCTTCCCTTCAAGGTGGGAGCAGCTTCAACCTTCCCCTCGCATGAGGGAATTTTCTTCCTTTTGAATTATTTGATGAAGTGAACATATTTCAAAAGGATTCCTTGATGATGAATCGATTTGAGAAAGAAACATCTCTCTCATACTTTTGAACAACACATCCCTTGAGTGGACCCCTTCTTTGCGTCGGGTTCCCAAGGGACCTGTTTGAAATTTTTCCAACTTGTTGATAGTCTGTGTGACTGTCCACTTACTTTCCTGTGTGGCCGCTTTCTGACATGTTCTATCTACGGGTAGACATGTTGCTTTCAAGTATACCTGTGAAGCTGCTTTCTAACTCTGTGAAGTCCCCTTTCTTTGGGTTTCCTCCATGTGAGAGATCTTGGGGGATGCCTCCTTACAGGTCTGTGAGTCTGTAAGGTGATTTTTTGGGTTTCCTCCATGTGAGAGATCTTGGGAGATGCCTCCTTTAGGTGTTACCTAATTTTCACCTACAGGATCAATCAGGCAAGGAAAAGTTGTGTTTCATATGTTCAAGAAGGCTAGATGGGGGATTTTTGTGCAGGATTAAATCATGCATCTGATGCTAGGCCACAAGGAGCTCATTTGAAAGTATGCCTCAGTCATATTTGCAATAAAATCCATCAAAGAAGAAAGTCGGCAAGACCCCTCTGGTGTCTTGTCGACTAGTAATGCATTCCATTTGTCTGAAATTCTAGTCGCCAAGACATTCGAGGTGCCATAAGTCTTGTGTATCTCTCCACTTGGAATGTCCTGCCGACAGTGGCTCACAAAGTTGATCTTGGGGAAATAGTTTGCTTTCGGCAAAAGGTATCGGTGATCATGTGGAGTCTCGCCGAAGGGAGTTTCACCATCGGCATAAGGTTTGGACTTCGGCATGAAGTCTTGGGGACTAACGAAGGGTCTTACTGATAGCGAGCTCGCCGAAGGGTTTTTCCTTTAGCATAATGTCTTGTCGAAGGTTGGGGGTCCCCTCGAAAAGAGGTGTGGTCTCGGCAAGAGAGTTGATCTTGGGGAGATGTTCTGCCAACACGAGAAAGTCTTGGCGAAATAGGAAGTTTCATCGGAAAAGGTCTCACCAACCAGTGGAGCCTCCCAAAATGAAAGGAGTTTGCCAAAGGGAAAGGAATTCTACATGATGTCTCGACGAACTAAGGGGGTCCTGCCAACAGCAAATGAACCGAACTTGCTGGGAGTTGAGGCTTTCGGCATAAGGTCCTAGCGACTTCTTGGGGTCTTGCCGAAGTGGATTGACTTTGGTATAGCGTTGTGTTTTTTCCCTCAGGTTTCACTGAGATTGCAATGTCTCCCCGATCGAAGAGAAGGTAGCTCATCGCCAAAGGATAAGGAGCCCGGTGAGAGGTCTCGCCAATAGGCCAATGTCTTGCCGACAATGAAGGGATCTCACTGAAAGGGAAGCACACTCGACATGAAGTATGGTTGATCATGTGAGGTCACACCAAACACAGGGCTCTCAGCGCATGAGATTGGGTTCGCTAGGATGTCTCAGCGATAAAGAATAGTCATGTCGACTGAAGTAATCCCTCCCCAAAGAAAAGCGCCTTCGGCATGATGTCTCACCGAATGCTTTTATTCTTGTTGAAGGATAAAATGGGGGCCTCAATATGTGTTTTTCCTTTGGCAGGAGTCTCGCCGACAACAAGGACTTTTCCAAGAAATTTTGACATCGGCATAAGGTCTTGCTGATATAAGGATGTCTCGCCGACTAGTGAGCAACTCAGAGAAAAAGAGGAGTTCGCTGAGATATCTTGGCGACAAGCATGGGTCTTGGCAAAGGATATTGCCTTTGGAAAAATGTCTTTATGAAGCATGAAGGTCACACCAAAGAAAACAAAAAGCCTCACCAAGAGAAGGTGATGTCAGCACAGTGTTTCGCCTAAGACCTAAAGTCTCATCAAAGAGTTGTTTGAGCTTCACCATAGGTCCTACCGAATGCGAGGAGGTCTCCCTAATTTTTTTTACATCGGTATAGCTCTCAGCTGTCACGATAGTCTCTTGTTGACGCAGTGTAATCTTAGCAACAAGAGGAGATTTCGATATGACAAATGAGCCTCACTATGAAGTCTTCCCGACTTCATAATGTCTCACCGAAAGACATGTGGAGCTCGGTGGAGTGGAGTGCGTTCGGGGTGACATCAATATACCTTTGTTGATAGAGGATGAGAAGAGTTCGCCATGATGTTTGGCCGAAGGCGATTGTCTTGGCGACCACATAAGCGATATCGGTATGATTTTTGGGCTCAATAAGAACTCTCATCGACAATTCCATGTTATGCCGATGGTTCCAAGAGGATTTAATCTCATCAGTGAGACACTTTCAGTGTCTCGCCAAGATGCGATTCTACAGGAGGAGTTTTTGACCGCCCAAAGAATCTACGTGGAGTTTACTCGACCAATCAGAGAGATCTGAAAGCGAGCTATGGCGGTCTGACCAGGGAGAAGGTGATTAACAGAAGGAAAAGCAACGTGAGCTTAGGAGCATTCAAAGTAGCTTGATTGGGGGAATTCAAAGATCGACACGAGGAGTAGAAGTGAATGCGATGGTTGTAGATGACTCTTGGAGATGACTCTTCACCGACATGGACACGCAGGGTGCAACATTAAATTCAATCAAAAGATCTAAGGAGAGATCTATCCCAAGGACTGATATTTTTGTATGCCCTAAGGGGTCAACCTCACTTCTATATATAAGGCTTTTTTTCCTTTTTGTAAACCAGTTCTCCTGGATGCTTTTTTGAAGTCTGTGACTTCTACAGTCCTCTCTCGGATTAGCAAAATTTTGTAACTCGTTTTGGAGCATGTTATATAAAGCTTACCTTGATCACTGTTGATGTTCAGATTCCCATCTCGTTCTTGCAAAGTGTTGTGCATTTCAGGTTCATGATTAAGTTATTTTTGTGAATTTATTTCATTCCTTCATAGCTTTATCTTGTGTTTCATGCCTTCCTTTGCAAAAAGTATCATTATACAAATCATAAATTGTGTTCACTTAGTCACACCTGGATTCTAGTCTGTGAAAATCTTTCTTTCCTCTCTAGAAAAAGTGTGTGAATCAAACTTGTTTGTGAAACGTTAGTGTAAGGCTTGCAAGATTTCATGTGTAATCTTATGTCCATCGTCAGTATTCAAGTGTAAATTGAGTATCTCATGGTTCCTGTCATTTCGGTGCATCACCTTAGGATTTAGCTTTATTTTATGCATTCCTTCTCCCTTTCCCTTCAAAGAATCAGTAGTTTAGGTGACACCAAAGGAAGTTAACCTTCTCCAGAGGTTCATTTCAAATTCAGGTTACCCACAGCCTTGAAATGATCCCATTGTCTCTCTAGAAAGCTTAGTTTACATCACTGTGCATAGGGTGCAATTTCTAGGTGACAACAATAGGTTTGTGGGTCTATAAAGCGCTTTTCTAGGTTTCCTTCATGTGAGAGATCTTGGAGGACACCTTCCTTGTAGGTCTATGGTCCTGTGAGGTGCTTACTTCTTGGGGCTTCCTTCATGTGAGAGATGTTGGGGGTTGCCTCCTTACAGGTTTGTAGGCCTGAAAGACAATTTCATTCTACAACTTCATAGTTATGTGGGGCTTTGAAGTCCTTTACTTTCCCTACGCTCTCGAGTTCACCAGATCACTGTCTGCTTCCTCAACGATTTAGGTATACATTTATAATCCTACTACCTTTTTTATCTACTTTACCAAAGCACTCATTAGTATTTGGGCTCACTAAAGTGGGGGAAAAATGTATAGGAGTGAATTTTCACCCCTTACACAAATTCCCCTTTTACACTTCCTCACCTTAGAAAACCAAATCCAAAGGAAAAATTCCACATTAGCCTGTTTCCTTCATTCCACTTGGCATCCATTTTTTGTGTCAGTAGAAGAATAAATGGTGGGGACACCCATGCGACACATAGACATTCGCATAGCGCACTTATGTCCCTGACGGATTCCTGCATCTAAAGTTGGTAGAGGCATTCACTTCCTATTAGGAGCAGTTTGTAACATCCCTCTTCGACCAACCAACCTGAAAATGCTTTATTATTGCTCATTCTTCCTTCAAATTGATTCATCTTCATGCATCTCATCTTTTCACAATCCTCTTGCAATTTGTAAGCACTTCTTGCATTCTCAGCCTTCATTTCACTCTCAAGCAAGACTTTGGCACTCCATACCATCAACAGCAACACTCCATCAACTCCATAGAGCAAGTGCAGAACAAACCATTGCAGCAAAGGCTTGAGTCCTCTTTTATCCTCCATTAGCTAGTGAGCTCTTGGTGGAGGTGGTAAGCATTTCCGCTCCTCTCCTCCATGATTTGGTTGAGCAACACTTTACTGTTTTGTAGTGTTTATTGTGTTCTCTACTTTCTTTTCTCCTTTATCATACATTTTTCTATCGTGGCTATCTTGGTTGTCTGTGGAGGTGGAAACACCAAAATGGGGGTCTGACTGAGGTAGCCCCCTATACAGCCCCCCAACAATTTTCCTCCTTCTTATGTGTAGGTGGGCATGCATTTGGAGCTAGCTGGTGAACAGGCTCCTTTGTGAGATCATCTTTGTCACCCTAGCCTTAATATATCTACTTTATCATATTCGCTTATATATCTCTGTTTTGTCCTCTTAAAAATCACTAGCTGGGCCATCAGCTCGTTATCTGATGGTTCTTACTGTATTTTTGATCCTCTAGTCATACGGACGCCAACGCACCTGAGAGACACCAGTGCGCCGTGCTATCATCCCAAAAATATGCTTCCATCCTTGGGCAGAGAACTACCTGAGGTATAGTGTTGAACCCAAAAACCAGCTCGCCTAGCCCCATTTTGGATTTTGGGTTTGTAAAGTGATTAAAGGACCTTATAGTCCTCATCATTCTTATCCCTCATTTCAAAACACCCCTTTAGAGTGAGGTAAGTTAGGGAATCCTTCTGCTCTTGGCTCTCTGTGACCTGGGGCCTTGAATGTGATTGGTCCCCCTCTTTTACGTGAACATGTGAGTAATTCCTAATTCTATCAACAAGGTTCTAGTACTCTCTCTTTCTTTAAGAAACCCACTACCTTGAGATTATATGGTGTGTTATTTCCAAAAAGTGCATGACAAGAAATAATTGGTTTGGTATATCTTGATTCCTCATATATCTCTTTGTCACCCTCTACTTGTGGCTCTTCCTCCTCTTCATCCCCATTCAACCCTTCAATATAAATATATATATATATATATGAATGACCTTGACTATGTTGGCCTACAATTTTAGTGATCCCGCTTCATTTCTCATCAATTATAACCAATGAGAGAATCTACAAGTGTCTGTTATGTTTAGGATGTGCTTCTGGTTAATATATGCATTCTCTTCTTTAAGCCTAAGTACCCAAGTTAAAAGCCAAAAAATTGATTGTGTAGGGGTAATCTAAGGTTTCCACCTTGTAAAAGAGCTTAATGGGTATGTGCAATTCAAAACTAGTAAAGATTAGGTGGAAATTGGCTAAATTAAGTGTTATACAAAATTTGGCTCTCCAACTGGAATTTTGTGGAGATTTACCATTGAATCGGTCAATTAGCTAGTTTGAAAGTGTTTTCCTGTATGACTGGTATTAATAGGTTTTTTCACATTTGTGGGCATGTCTTGATCGTCTGCACTAGACTCTTTTCAACCTAATGGCCAAATTCTATGTGAATTAAAAATTTTGAAGTGCACCAAGAGGAAGGAGTTCAATAAGGCACTAGATTTCTACAACAATTAAATTTAGTTTATAAATAGCGTCATTTGTAGGAAAAGGTAAGTGAACCCAACATTATTTGATAAGTGTAGTTCAGTAGCGGGTTGGATTTTCATAGAGGTTCAAACAAAATAAACTTGTAAGGTGCAAGTAGTTTAAATTGAACCACCATTAAACAACACCATTTAGTGAAATTCACCAAAACATGAGATCTCCACTAAAATGAAGGTATATAGGCATATCTTGGTCAATTGAAATGGATACTTCCAAATGGTTGAATCATTTTATAATGGTTCAAGTGTCTTTCTCTGCATGATCAACATCAAATCAATTTTTTGCATTTGTGGGAAACTAATGGCCAATTGGCTAAGCAAAAAGAGGTATTTGGATTGGTTTATTGCTCAATGGGTATAGTTTAGATGGAAGGAAATTTTCCACAATGAACAAATGGAAGATGATGTTACATAATGTTTTTTAAGGGAGTTAATAATGTATTTAACACGTTTTCCAT